>OY992891.1:94411310-94418810 GCA_963921405.1 Cepaea hortensis
AATTTCTGATAAACTCACCTTGAGAATACTCAAACTCAACATCTCTTCGAGAGTATCCCTGGCAGAGGATGGCAGACACGCCCACATGCCGCGAGATTTCGCCGGTCCCGAGTCCTTGCCCTTCAGACTGCTTAATGATCTGTACAGCAGTAACGGCTACAATCAAATCTGCAGTCCTCATCATATAGTCTCATTTTATTGTCTTCATCATATAGTCTTAATCGTATAGTCTTTGTCGTATAGTGTTCATCGTAAAGTCTTCATCGTATAGTGTTCATCCTATATATCATGAGGAATGTATACGAGCGTTCCTTCGTAAACATCCTGTGTCTTTTGACACTAAAGTGTTGACTTAACGTCCTTGACTTGTGAACGTAAATTACAAGTACCTCTAAAGCCGTAGTGATTCCGCCTGATGGCGAGGGACACTGGTAATAGGGAAAGTTAATCCACACAATATAATACATTCTAAGGTGGCAGTCGATATTTTTACTCTCTACAATGAAGGTATGAAGAAATCACGACACGTAAGATACGCGTTTGGCATCACGCTCCATCCGCCATACTCACCGGACTTGGCACCGAGTGAACTCGTCCCATTTCCCAACATGAACTTCTGCTTCGTGGACGATGTTTTCCCAACATAAATGATCTGCTTCATGGGCGATGTTTTCCCAACATAAAGGATCTGCTTCATGGGCGATGTTTTCCCATTATAAAGTATCTGCTTCGTGGACTATGTTTCCCAACATAAAGGATTTGCTTCGTGGACGATGCTTTCCCAACATAAAGGATCTGCTTCATGGGCGATGTTTTCCCATTATAAAGTATCTGCTTCGTGGACAATGTTTTCCAACATGAAGGATCTGCATCGTGGATGATGTTTCCCAACATAAAGGATCTGCTTCGTGGACTATGTTTCCCAACATAAAGGATCTGCTTCGTGGACGATGCTTTCCCAACGACCAGTATTTGGTAACTAAACTGAAGACGTGGTTCAACTCTCAAACGGAGTTCTACCATCAGGGCTTTAGATTAGCCAAGAGAAGATGTGAGTCGTCATGCGGGGTGAGTACGTGGAGAAGAACTCATATCCACATCAGTTTTCATATACGTGCCAGGACTACACACTGGTGCAAAACCTTTCAATCGTCTCTTGTCTATGTTTACAAAGCCGATCCTCTACAGAACGCCGCTCTCATTACAGTTCGCCGAGAAGATTGTCAGACCTTTGCCAGTTCCCTCACCCCAGTCCTTTGCCAGTTCCTTCGCCTCAGTCCTTCGACAGTTCCCTTCCCTCACACCTGTTCATGCCCAAGATGTTTTGAATGAAGTGTGTCCATCTTCTGTCATTATATCCCCTACATCACTGTAACGTTTGCGAAGCGTTACACAGGCAAGATGATCGACTTTATTGCACCAGGTTTTATCCCTCACGGCTCGAACTTTTTTAGCATGGCAGCCTGCCGAAATTGTCGCACAAAGTGCAAACTCCGTAGCTCCAGCGACGACTCCCAGGAGTCTCTTGAAAAAACTGCACTCATGAACGGAATGACGTAGGCCGGAATCGAACCTACAACCTTCGGAGCGCTAGGAAGGCGGCGTAAGCACTTGGCCACGGAGCGTCCAGTGACGTGTAGTGTGACCAGAGTGTGTCAGCTGCCGAGACGAGATTGAACTCCTCGTGTGCAGTGACACAAGAGCGGCGTCTCTATCACGTGGCGCATGCTGTACATTGAATGATTCACCAACACAAAGGAAGTAGACGGTAAGCCGTACTGTGACACAAGAGTGGCCTCTCTCTCACGTAGCGCATGTTGTACATTGAATGATTCACCAACACAAAGGAAGTAGACGGTAAGCCGTACTGTGACACAAGAGTGGCCTCTCTCTCACGTAGCGCATGTTGTACATTGAATGATTCACCAACACAAAGGAAGTAGACGGTAAGCCGTACTGTGACACAAGAGTGGCCTCTCTCTCACGTGGCGCATGCTGTACATTGAATGATTCACCAACACAAAGGAAGTAGACGGTAAGCCGTACTGTGACACAAGAGTGGCCTCTCTCTCACGTGGCGCATGTTGTACATTGAATGATTCACCAACACAAAGGAAGTAGACGGTAAGCCGTACTGTGACACAAGAGTGGCCTCTCTCTCACGTGGCGCATGCTGTACATTGAATGATTCACCAACACAAAGGAAGTAGACGGTAAGCCGTACTGTGACACAAGAGTGGCCTCTCTCTCACGTAGCGCATGTTGTACATTGAATGATTCACCAACACAAAGGAAGTAGACGGTAAGCCGTACTGTGACACAAGAGTGGCCTCTCTCTCACGTAGCGCATGTTGTACATTGAATGATTCACCAACACAAAGGAAGTAGACGGTAAGCCGTACTGTGACACAAGAGTGGCCTCTCTCTCTCACGTGGCGCATGTTGTACATTGAATGATTCACCAACACAAAGGAAGTAGACGGTAAGCCGTACTGTGACACAAGAGTGGCCTCTCTCTCACGTGGCGCATGTTGTACATTGAATGATTCACCAACACAAAGGAAGTAGACGGTAAGCCGTACTGTGACACAAGAGTGGCCTCTCTCTCACGTGGCGCATGTTGTACATTGAATGATTCACCAACACAAATGAAGTAGACGGTAAGCCGTACTGTGACACAAGAGTGGCCTCTCTCTCACGTGGCGCATGTTGTACATTGAATGATTCACCAACACAAAGGAAGTAGACGGTAAGCCGTACTGTGACACAAGAGTGGCCTCTCTCTCACGTAGCGCATGCTGTACATTGAATGATTCACCAACACAAAGGAAGTAGACGGTAAGCCGTACTCTGACGCAAGAGTGGCCTCTCTCTCACGTAGTGCATGCTTTACATTGAATGATTCACCAACACAAAGGAAGTAGACGGTAAGCCGTACTGTGACACAAGAGTGGCCTCTCTCTCACGTAGCGCATGCTGTACATTGAATGATTCACCAACACAAAGGAAGTAGACGGTAAGCCGTACTGTGACACAAGAGTGGTCTCTCTCTCACGTGGCGCATGCTGTACATTGAATGATTCTCCAACACAAAGGAAGTAGACGGTAAGCCGTACTGTGACACAAGAGTGGTCTCTCTCTCACGTGGCGCATGCTGTACATTGAATGATTCGCCAACACAAAGGAAGTAGACGGTAAGCCGTACTGTGACACAAGAGTGGCCTCTCTCTCACGTGGCGCATGTTGTACATTGAATGATTCACCAACACAAATGAAGTAGACGGTAAGCCGTACTGTGACACAAGAGTGGCCTCTCTCTCACGTGGCGCATGTTGTACATTGAATGATTCACCAACACAAATGAAGTAGACGGTAAGCCGTACTGTGACACAAGAGTGGCCTCTCTCTCACGTAGCGCATGTTGTACATTGAATGATTCACCAACACAAAGGAAGTAGACGGTAAGCCGTACTGTGACACAAGAGTGGCCTCTCTCTCACGTGGCGCATGTTGTACATTGAATGATTCACCAACACAAATGAAGTAGACGGTAAGCCGTACTGTGACACAAGAGTGGCCTCTCTCTCACGTAGCGCATGTTGTACATTGAATGATTCACCAACACAAAGGAAGTAGACCGTAAGCCGTACTGGAACAAGACCACAAGTAACTAAATGGACGTTTCGGCTTAAGCATTAGTCAGCACTGAAACAACAAACACAGCGACATAACTATATAAAAATATTAAATATGTAAGTTACTCATGTGTACCCTTGTAATTTGATCAAACACAGCGACATAACTATATAAAAATATTAAATATGTAAGTTACTCATGTGTACCCTTGTAATTTGATTCTAACAAAGCGACTGAACCGGAAATGTGGTTGAAATTTCAGTTTTACATTGAGCTATTATAGAACTTCTTTGCCAGGTTTGTTTTCATTCAGGACACCTCCCATCTGCTGTCAAAGTCTCACACTGTAAGACCTCGAATGAACACTCCATCACTTTAGAAAACAAAATAAAAAAAGACGAAATAAAACTAGAAGGTACTCTACCCTCAAGAGTAGAAGAGGGTGAATGAAAGAACAGCAATGAGTCAAAGACACCGTCACTTACTTCATGTTCTGGACGTAGATCCCCTGGCCCCTATCTTCAGACTCGGTGTTCGCTAGGGGCCCCGACAGATGAATGTCTTTCCTGGACAAGGGCAGCTGCGAGTCCTCCCTGAGTCTGTTTAGGTCAGCGTCGGACAGGCTGATAAAGGCCAATCCTAGAGGCGCGTGGGCTCGATTTCGTGGCTGGACAGTTACTGGGTGCTTGTCGGCTCGTGATGTCAACTTGGGAGATCTTATACGAAGCTGCGAATCAAGGGTGTTCGACCGAGGTCTTCCACCAGTTGTTTGAGAACCCGTGACTGCAGCTTTCTCTTGGGATTTGTGTTTTTTATCCTTTACCCCAACCTTAAAATGAGAATAAATGAGTTAATCAATTAAATCAACAGCAACAATAACTAAATCTGTCAACTGAAGAGAGACATGATAAACATGTCAATGATTAGAATTAATCGCAAAATTGACAGCAGAAAAGTAAAAGGCCACAACAATCGTCTCACAGAAGTTCTATTACAAAAATGATATTTTCAGCGGTAGATCAAAGCACTGAGAGGGTGATAAGATCTTGTAATGCCGTGCAAGTTATACTGGCGTTGTGTATATAAACAAATAACTCAAATAATAACAAATAGGATACTGCCGAATGAATGAACACATTGCTGTATGAATAAATTGTGATACGGTGTTACGATCCATAATTATTACATCTCTTGAGTAGATCATGATGCATGAGACTGTTAGGGTTGGGGATGAGAGGGGGGGGGGGGTCGTGTTTAGAGCACCTGAGTATGGAATTAACGGGTTGATTGGTGGGGCACGAAATTAGGTGGTTTGGTGAGTTCAGAAGTTAGGATAAGATACGGTAGGGGTCTGACATGGAGACCGGGACAAAGTTGAGAAGTGAAATTCGCAATTTCGGAGTTTCTTGTCAGGGAACATAGCAACTACTTCGGTGTTATGACCTAGCTTTAAAATATATGTATGTAACCATGCATTTTAGATTGCTCCTCAAGATTCACCTGTATCGTATGTGATTGAAGGAACGAGCACATTAGATAATATTTGCAACAAACGAGGAATAAATTGATGCTTTTGTGTAGTGATTTCGGAAATGTCAGGAATGTTACGGTGGTAAATAGTAAAGTTATAAATCCTTCTTTGTGCTTTAAGGATAAAATGTTACGGCGGTGAATAGTAAAGTAATATATCCTTGTTTGTGCCTTAATGACGAAATGTTACGGCGGTGAATAGTAAAGTAATATATCCTTGTTTGTGCCTTAATGACGAAATGTTACGGCGGTGAATAGTAAAGTAGTATGTATTTGAATCAATGAAGGATCAGCCGAGTGCACGAAGGAATAATACTCGTTCTGATATTATTAAACATAATGTGAGACATAAAGTAAGAAATAAAATAATTACATTGATTGTCACTCATAGAAGTAGATGAATGAAGTACAATTTAGATGACATAACGTACCGCTGATAATGGCGATACGCTACTGTTGGGCATGTTTGGAGTTGAGGAGAAAAACAACATTGGTACTGGTGTGGATGATCCCAGCCCTGTGGCACTTGCCGCGATGGCCAACGTCTTGTCCTGCTCATCAGTCAGCGTAATCAGCGGGACCTCTTCTTGAGATAACACTCCATTGGCAGCTGCCCCTGATAATCCTTTTTTTGCCTCATTGTAACTTGAACCGCCATCTTCTGAAACTCCAGATCTGATCTTGGGCTTTTTCTCAGCATCGCCATCCATCTGAAGCTCTAGTGGTCGGACAAGAGCCCCAAACACAATCCCGTTCAGAACTAATCCTCCAAGTAAGAGAAGAGTCCAGCTCCAGTTGTATTCATACAGAAGATAATCTGTCAGTGGGGCTAGGATAAAGGTCCCGATCCCGGACCCACACACGGCGATCCCAGTTGCGAAAGCTCGTCGTTCTTCGAAGTAAACACTGACAGCAACAATGGCGGGCAGATACATCAGGCCGAACCCGATCCCTGGGGAGCATAGAAGATCACATGTGTGGATATATGTATAGAACTATATATATATATATATATATATATATATATATATATATATATATATATATATATATATATATATATATATATATATATATATATAAACACACACACACACACACACACACACACGAGGAGGCTTCAAATTAAAACCTTACATTTTGCGTGTGAATATATTATGACAAGTAAAGAACATAAGTATCATTTTTCGATGTAGTCATCACTCCGTTCAATGCAATGTCCTCCAGCGCCGATGAAGTGCTTGGATTCCTGTGGAAATAAATTCTCTTGGTCACTCCTCCGTGGGCTTGACCCGGTCGTGAATAGTCTGTCACACAAGTCACACAGTTTTAAAACTTCCTACTCCACTCATACATTAGCTGGACTGACAGGCATGTATCGTCATACTGGACCTTCATTCTCCGATGAATTAGTATAGGTTTCATCCCCTTCACTGATAAAGAAAAAAAAATGGATAACAGAATGCTGCTCTTCTTTGGTGCATGTCAAAAGTGGGGTGGTCATCTTTACACTGTCCTTATGACGTCACCGTGTTCGCCTGCACCGTGGTGTCACGTGATTAATACCCTTGACATACTTAACAACAATATTGGCAGGTTACCAGGGCGTCCACCGAGTGGCGGATGGTGGAGTGGCCTCTAGATCTAGAGGTTGGCCGCGGATATGTTGAACTGACAACGGTCACTAAGATAAGGCCAGTTAGTTGCCCATTGGTTGATTCTCACGATGTTCTTGATGATAAGTGCGTGAGATGGTCGTTGTCTAGGTAACGATGCTCCTGGTGTGTCAATTGAGCTATCTAACTGTCTCACAATGCAACTCACCCCAGTAATACACATCCATCAGTCATTAAACAAGATTGAGTTGGCGCACATAATCCTTTAATACAGAAAGAACACGGACAAACGGAACATCCTTATATATCCAGACACAATATAATCCATAGAATATAAATATCCTCCTCACAATTTAGCACGTACACATCACTGTCTTCTCACGGCCTGCTTCATCTCAAATCCATAAGACAGGTAATCCAGCTCATATCCACAGCTGGACCCCACACAATACACCCACACACATGGGTCTAGTCTCCACTAACTATAAACGCACTCTGGGTTCAGGCCTCCATTAACTATCCAACCCCCACTGGGTTTCAAGCCTGTCTTCACAACTCGGAGAACAACACAACAACCGATCCGCTCGGCGCTAAAACATCAACTCCGCAGAAGTCCCTTGACTTCACACGAACCGAACCCCAGTCGGTCTCAGCTTCCACTGCCCAGTCAAAGTTTTCCACTGTCTTTTAACCCTGCTGTGTAGCCCCTCCCTGGGCT
>OY992891.1:94426310-94438810 GCA_963921405.1 Cepaea hortensis
CCAGTGGTCAATCAGTGGTCAAGCAATGGTCAAGTGGTCAAGTGAGGAAATTTTAGGGAAAAGTGATTGTAATGATATGGTGATGATTAAAGGGTGGTAAATTAGTGGTCAACCAGTGGTCAGGTGGTGGTCAAGTGAGAAAATTTTAGGGGAAAAGTAGTTGTAATGATATGGTGATGATTAAAGGATGGTAAATTAGTGGTCAAGCAGTGGTCAAGCACTGGTCAAGTGGTGGTTAAGTGAGGAAAATTTTAGGGAAATTTTAGGGAAAATTGGTCGTAGCGACATGGTGATGATTAAAGGGTGGTAAATTAGTGGTCAAGTAGTGGTCAACCAATGGTCAGTAGTGGTCAAGTGGTCGAGTGACAACTTAAATTGTAGAGGACGATGTCCCTAAGATTATGGTAGTGGTTAAAGTGATCGATGACGTGGTCAAATAGCGGTCAACCAGCAGTCAAGTGGTCGAGTGAACACTTAAAAGGTAGAGAAAAGTACGTATATTGAAACGGTGATGGTAAAATGGTCGACGACGTGGTCAACCAGTGGTCAAGTAGTGCTCAACCAGTGGTCAAGCGATCAAGTGAGAAAATTGTAGGGTATGGTACGTGTTGTGAAACAGAGATGGATAAATTAAGTAGTGACGTTGTCAAGTAGTGATCAAGTAGTGGGCAAGTACTGGTCAAATGGTCGAGTGACCACTTAAATTGTAAGGGAAAGTACGTGTAGTGAACCTGTGTTGGTTAAAGTGATCGATGACGTGCTCAAGTAGTGGCCAAGTAGTGGTAAATGGTCGAGTGACTACTTAAATTGTCGGTGAAAGTAGGTATAGTGACATGGTGATGATCAAGAGCTGGTCAAGTGGTGTTCAAGTACTGGTCAAGTAGTGGTCAAGTAGTCGAATGACCACTTAAATTATAGGGTATGGTACGTGTAGTGACATGGTGATGGTTAAAGTGATCGATGACATGATCAAGACGTTATGCCGGCTGCTAAGTTCAGAAAGTAGTGTCCTTAGTATTGGTAATTTCCTTGACAGGACCGCCTCGAGCACTGATTTTGTATTGATCAATAGCACCTAGTGATACAGTCGACACACATGGATAATAGATACAGCCGGTCAAAGATGGCGTCGCACCCTATCACACATGGGTAATTATTACAACCAAACTATGTCTCATTCACTAAAACTGGTCAAATATGGCGTCACATCTGGTCACATGGGTAATGGGACATCTGAGACACGTGGTTAAGAGGGAAACTATAGAAAAAGGGTGTCCTATCGGTTGTCGAGTCAGGGAACATAACTTATGATGATCACTGTGTATAGGAGTGAATACACTGCATCATCAACACTGCATCATCAACACTCCATCCGAAGGTTAAAATGGTCACCCTATCTCTCTCTTTTTCTATAACCGTGTAGTCCTAGTGTTATCCGGTTACACCAAAGGACACCAGGGCATCAACACAACAAACTGCCCCGATTCAACATTAGGCAATGCACGTATCATGACAGGTCACATGTCCGCCGTCATAACCAGCGACGTTATCACGTATCAAATTAGACATCCACACTTTCATTTCCTTCCTATGTGGCCATAGTGTCTTTACATCTTTCTCCAGAAAGCCATTGCCAAGACCAATATATGTTTTTTCAGTGTACCTGCTCAGTGCCACACTTCACAACCAGACAAAAGTACACCTTCTAAGTACCACTTCAACCATCAAATAAGAAAATATGTTAGACAAAATATTAAAATTATTGGTCAAACTTATAGATGTCTCGTTTAAACTTATAACATGTATGAAAATTTGTTAGATAAAGGTGAAAAATATTGACCAAGTAATGAAATATCGCATCCGAACTTATAAAATGTACGAGGTAACCAAAGGCGAAAAGGCCAAAATACGAAATGTCTCGACCAAGCTTATAAGAATCTAGGAAAAAAATATTACAACTAAAAGGTTGATCAAAAATTATAAATCCAAAACATTATAAAAATAACCAAATGTGAAAAATATCGTCCAAAGACAGAAATATTTCAACTAAACTTATAAATAAGTCACCAAAAGGGAAAAGGTCAAGTACAGAAATAGCTATGGAAACAGTAAATCCACAAAACTAAGAAAAAAATGTAACTTCTGTAGTCAAATGTGTCTTATCTGAAAAGACGCTATCAATGGCACCACTTTCCTGGTTTTACGTTACCGAAGGCCTTCACCGTATCTGGTATAGAAACCCTTATACTGCACTCATCTCTCCACACTCTTGGTTTCTTTCTAATACAAAGTAGTCACATCACCAAGAACTTCAAACCTCCATTGTACACGTGCTCCATTGAAACACCCATGACAGTTAACAACATGTATGGCCATGTAATCTGTGAGTCCATCGGGGATAGTTCATCCGAGTATTCGTCACCAAAGAACCATTTCCCATGGCTGACATCTTCAACTTGCTATACCAAATCTTATTCTAACATATACTTTACATGAAATTTCCCAAATTTGGGGATCTATTAAAGAATACGTAATGAGATACACAAAGACACCAAGAACATATCAGACAAAACAACTCACAAACCAGACTTAGAACTAAAACTTAAACCATATCAGATGAACCACCCAACAAGTACTACTAGAACTCAAAACATAACGATATTAAGGAAACTCATACTTACACATTCTCAGACATTGGATTTAAATCCCCTACTACTAACATATCACTGGTGTTGAATCCCCGTTTCACAAAAACACCCTCTTGTCAGTTGTTAGTGAAAACCATTACACCAGTCCAGAATTGTGGCTTGTAGAATCTACACTCACACAGGATCTATTAAAGAATACGTATGAGATACACCAAGACAACAAGAACATATAATACAAAACAATTCACAAACTAAAACTTAAACTATATCAGATGAACCACCCAACAAGTACTACTAGAACTCAAAACATAACGATATTAAGGAAACGCATACTAGTTTATTTCTGTTTATAACTGTTTTAATATGGCAGAGAGAAACATGGTAATTAGAGTATATCTGCCTTCTTCACTGCTGTCCTTTGTTCGATGACTTTTCTTCTGTGCTTGTCCTTCAGGACTGGATTCAAAAATTATTTTTTTTTCAAGTCTTGTATACGCCTTTCAAAAGGCTCACGTTCTCTGATTACATGGTGCCAGTTACCATTGCGTTCTTCGGTGCCAACAGTATGGACTGTCAAGAAGTGAGGTTCTGGTGCAAAATTAACCTTTGGAGGTAAATAAAACACATTGAAACTTACAAGACGGCCACACATACTACTTCACTAAAGAAAAAACAGTAAAAAAATTCATGATGAGAAGTGGTAAAAGGCATCAAAAACATACTGTCGAAATTCTATTGGTCACGTCTTGAGAAAAGGTAAAGGTACAGTCACTGATGGTTTGTAGTATAGAGAGATGTACATAGAAAACATGTATACCAGCTAGGTCTTCTGTATTAGACATGTTTACAAAAATACACATGTGAACTATGATCCTTACTACCCATACACACCTTATTCGTTGATGACGAACACCTTCGGACACCGACAGTAGGATAGTTTTCGTTCCACAACACATTAATTTTCTTGAGAGACTCTGGGGCATGACTACTATCCAAAAGGTCAATATCTCCATCTGAAGACGAATCATCACCCCAAGCAAAGGTTGTCTCTGGTACATCTAAGCTGGCTGGGTGCCACGAGTAGGTTTCTGGCAGAATATTTTTTTTTTTGATTCTTTCTTACGATATACCACTAAACTGTTTTGATGAATAAATATTGAAACCATGATTTTTGTTGATTTTCTTTAGTGGTTTGTGTTCATGACGTTGTCTTGATGGAACAGAGCTTACATTACCAGACATGAACAAAGTCTTAGAAGAAGTTATGACAAATACAGAAATATTTCAGTCAAATGTATAAAAAGTAGGAGTTAATCAAATGTTAAAAGAATAAAATAAGAAATATCTCAAACACACTTATAAAAATAATCAATCGAAAAAAAGAAAAAAAATTGTTCTGTATTTGTCATAACTTCTTCTAAGACTTTGTTCATGTCTGGTAATGTAAGCTCTGTTCCATCAAGACAACGTCATGAACACAAACCACTAAAGAAAATCAACAAAAATCATGGTTTCAATATTTATTCATCAAAACAGTTTAGTGGTATATCGTAAGAAAGAATCAAAAAAAAAAATATTCTGCCAGAAACCTACTCGTGGCACCCAGCCAGCTTTAGATGTACCAGAGACAACCTTTGCTTGGGGTGATGATTCGTCTTCAGATGGAGATATTGACCTTTTGGATAGTAGTCATGCCCCAGAGTCTCTCAAGAAAATTAATGTGTTGTGGAACGAAAACTATCCTACTGTCGGTGTCCGAAGGTGTTCGTCATCAACGAATAAGGTGTGTATGGGTAGTAAGGATCATAGTTCACATGTGTATTTTTGTAAACATGTCTAATACAGAAGACCTAGCTGGTATACATGTTTTCTATGTACATCTCTCTATACTACAAACCATCAGTGACTGTACCTTTACCTTTTCTCAAGACGTGACCAATAGAATTTCGACAGTATGTTTTTGATGCCTTTTACCACTTCTCATCATGAATTTTTTTACTGTTTTTTCTTTAGTGAAGTAGTATGTGTGGCCGTCTTGTAAGTTTCAATGTGTTTTATTTACCTCCAAAGGTTAATTTTGCACCAGAACCTCACTTCTTGACAGTCCATACTGTTGGCACCGAAGAACGCAATGGTAACTGGCACCATGTAATCAGAGAACGTGAGCCTTTTGAAAGGCGTATACAAGACTTGAAAAAAAAAAAAAAAATTTGAATCCAGTCCTGAAGGACAAGCACAGAAGAAAAGTCATCGAACAAAGGACAGCAGTGAAGAAGGCAGATATACTCTAATTACCATGTTTCTCTCTGCCATATTAAAACAGTTATAAACAGAAATAAACTAGTATGCGTTTCCTTAATATCGTTATGTTTTGAGTTCTAGTAGTACTTGTTGGGTGGTTCATCTGATATAGTTTAAGTTTTAGTTTGTGAATTGTTTTGTATGATATGTTCTTGTTGTCTTGGTGTATCTCATACGTATTCTTTAATGGATCCTGTGTGAGTGTAGATTCTACGAGCCACAATTCTGGACTGGTGTAATGGTTTTCACTAACAACTGACAAGAGGGTGTTTTTGTGAAACGGGGATTCAACACCAGTGATATGTTAGTAGTAGGGGATTTAAATCCAATGTCTGAGAATGTGTAAGTATGAGTTTCCTTAATATCGTTATGTTTTGAGTTCTAGTAGTACTTGTTGGGTGGTTCATCTGATATGGTTTAAGTTTTAGTTCTAAGTCTGGTTTGTGAGTTGTTTTGTCTGATATGTTCTTGGTGTCTTTGTGTGTCTCATTACGTATTCTTTAATAGATCCCCAAATTTGGGAAATTTCATGTAAAGTATATGTTAGAATAAGATTTGGTATAGCAAGTTGAAGATGTCAGCCATGGGAAATGGTTCTTTGGTGACGAATACTCGGATGAACTATCCCCGATGGACTCACAGATTACATGGCCATACATGTTGTTAACTGTCATGGGTGTTTCAATGGAGCACGTGTACAATGGAGGTTTGAAGTTCTTGGTGATGTGACTACTTTGTATTAGAAAGAAACCAAGAGTGTGGAGAGATGAGTGCAGTATAAGGGTTTCTATACCAGATACGGTGAAGGCCTTCGGTAACGTAAAACCAGGAAAGTGGTGCCATTGATAGCGTCTTTTCAGATAAGACACATTTGACTACAGAAGTTACATTTTTTTCTTAGTTTTGTGGACTTACTTTTTCCATAGCTATTTCTGTACTTGACCTTTTCCCTTTTGGTGACTTATTTATAAGTTTAGTTGAAATATTTCTGTCTTTGGGCGATATTTTTCACATTTGGTTATTTTTATAATGTTTTGGATTTATAATTTTTGATCAACCTTTTAGTTGTAATATTTTTTCCTAGATTCTTATAAGCTTGGTCGAGACATTTCGTATTTTGGCCTTTTCGCCTTTGGTTACCTCGTACATTTTATAAGTTCGGATGCGATATTTCATTACTTGGTCAATATTTTTCACCTTTATCTAACAAATTTTCATACATGTTATAAGTTTAAACGAGACATCTATAAGTTTGACCAATAATTTTAATATTTTGTCTAACATATTTTCTTATTTGATGGTTGAAGTGGTACATAGAAGGTGTACTTTTGTCTGGTTGTGAAGTGTGGCACTGAGCAGGTACACTGAAAAAACATATATTGGTCTTGGCAATGGCTTTCTGGAGAAAGATGTAAAGACACTATGGCCACATAGGAAGGAAATGAAAGTGTGGATGTCTAATTTGATACGTGATAACGTCGCTGGTTATGACGGCGGACATGTGACCTGTCATGTTACGTGCATTGCCTAATGTTGAATCGGGGCAGTTTGTTGTGTTGATGCCCTGGTGTCCTTTGGTGTAACCGGATAACACTAGGACTACACGGTTATAGAAAAAGAGAGAGATAGGGTGACCATTTTAACCTTCGGATGGAGTGTTGATGATGCAGTGTTGATGATGCAGTGTATTCACTCCTATACACAGTGATCATCATAAGTTATGTTCCCTGACTCGACAACCGATAGGACACCCTTTTTCTATAGTTTCCCTCTTAACCACGTGTCTCAGATGTCCCATTACCCATGTGACCAGATGTGACGCCATATTTGACCAGTTTTAGTGAATGAGACATAGTTTGGTTGTAGCAATTACCCATGTGTGATAGGGTGCGACGCCATCTTTGACCGGCTGTATCTATTATCCATGTGTGTCGACTGTATCCCTAGGTGCTATTGATCAATACAAAATCAGTGCTCGAGGCGGTCCTGTCAAGAAAATTACCAATACTAAGGACACTACTTTCTGAACTTAGCAGCCGGCATAACGTCTTGATCATGTCATCGATCACTTTAACCATCACCATGTCACTACACGTACCATACCCTATAATTTAAATGGTCATTCGACTACTTGACCACTACTTGACCAGTACTTGAACACCACTTGACCAGCTCTTGATCATCACCATGTCACTATACCTACTTTCACCGACAATTTAAGTAGTCACTCGACCATTTACCACTACTTGGCCACTACTTGAGCACGTCATCGATCACTTTAACCAACACAGGTTCACTACACGTACTTTCCCTTACAATTTAAGTGTTCACTCGACCATTTGACCAGTACTTGCCCACTACTTGATCACTACTTGACAACGTCACTACTTAATTTATCCATCTCTGTTTCACAACACGTACCATACCCTACAATTTTCTCACTTGATCGCTTGACCACTGGTTGAGCACTACTTGACCACTGGTTGACCACGTCGTCGACCCTTTTACCATCACCGTTTCAATATACGTACTTTTCTCTACCTTTTAGTGTTCACTCGACCACTTGACTACTGTTTGACCGCTATTTGACCACGTCATCGATCACTTTAACCACTGCCATAATCTTAGGGACATCGTCCTCTACAATTTAAGTTGTCACTCGACCACTTGACCACTACTGACCATTGGTTGACCACTACTTGACCACTAATTTACCACCCGTTAATCATCACCATGTCGCTACGACCAATTTTCCCTAAAATTTCCCTAAAATTTTCCTCACTTAACCACCACTTGACCAGTGCTTGACCACTGCTTGACCACTAATTTACCATCCTTTAATCATCACCATATCATTACAACTACTTTTCCCCTAAAATTTTCTCACTTGACCACCACCTGACCACTGGTTGACCACTAATTTACCACCCTTTAATCATCACCATGTCGCTAAGACAAATTTCCCCTAAAATTTTCTCACTTGACCACTTGACCACTACTTGACCACTAATTTATCACCCTTTATTCATTACCATGTAGCTACGACCAATTTTCCCTAAAATTTTCCTTGCTTGACCACTAATTTACCATCCTTTAATCATCACCATATCATTACAACTACTTTTCCCCTAAAATTTTCTCACTTGACCACCACCTGACCACTGGTTGACCACTGCTTGACCACTAATTTACCACTCTTTAATCGTCACCATATCATTACAACTACTTTTCCCTAAAATTTCCTCACTTGACCACCACTTGACCATTACTTGACCACTACTTAACCACTAATTTATCACCCTTTATTCATCACCATAGCATTACAACTACTTTCCGCTAAAATTTATTCACTTGACCACTGCTTGACCACTAATTTACCACCCTTTAAGCATCACCATATCATTACAATCACTTTTCCCTAATATTTCCCTAAAATTTTCTTCACTTAACCACCGCTTGACCACTACTTGACCACCACTTGACCACTACTTGACCACTAATTTACCACCCTTTAATCAACACCATATCATTACAATCACTTTTCCCTAAAATTTCCTCACTTGACCATTGCTTGACCACTACTTGACCACTACTTGACCACTAATTTATCACCCTTTATTCATCACCATATCATTACAAACACTTTTCCCTAACATTTCCTCACTTGACCACTTGACCATTGCTTGACCACTAATTTACCACCCTTTAATCATCACCATATCATTACAATCACTTTTCCCTAAAATTTCCTCACTTGACCACTTGACCATTGCTTGACCACTGATTGACCACTGGTTGACCAGTGTGTAACTGCGAACATAACACCTCTTATTACATTTATGACCACCCCTATATCGACCACTCCTACTTGCTCACTAATATCCACCCCTTACCATCATATGACACCCATTATAACTTTATAAGATTTCCTTTGTAATGATGATAGTGAATAAGCTACATACCACCCTTTACTTTCACTTAGACACTAGTATCACACTGTTCAGATGATAGTAACCATCTGCACCTCTTACTTCGTCGAGTATAACCACGACCCATCACACCCTTGGCAGTTTATACATCACTACACCACGCATACTAACACATTCATACGTAACCAAAATATATAACTTACAACCCTCCCTCATCCGTACTCACACCCTCTCTTTCTATTTCCAGAACCAACCAACATAGACACGACTACTTTTACCTTAATTACTTTCACAGACACCCGCCATCACCCGTCAAAAAACCGTTCCCACACTTGCCGATGGATAACTCCCCGGTACTACCTGCCAGACTTTCCCACTATGCCACTACTTATTTAATATGCATTGTATTGTCTATACATGGTTTAATAAAAACATATACCTTACTTGAGTCGTTTGTTATTTTGTATTTTTTATGTTGTTATAGTACCTAGTGTCACTAGACCACACCTACTCGGACCACGCCTATTAAAAAACGAGTTATCGCCCTTGACTTTTTAAAAAATCCGGAGAGTTATCGCACTTTGCGGAGGAAATTTAAAAACCAGGAGAGTTATCGCCCTTTGAGGTGGAAATTAACCGGAGTTATCGCCCTTTGAGGTGCAAAAGCAATGTGCACCTCAAAAATTCGCGTGATAACCTCCTTCTACACTACTGGTGTGACGCACTTCCCCCGATTGGAGGGAACAAAGAATTATTCTTGTTGAGACTTGTTATGTAACATGCTTTAAAATGCAAAAACTACATGATGGCTTGTAGATCTTTTCAGTATGTAGTGCCCTGGCTAGCACATATTGTTCTACTGATATATGCAATATAAGAACATTGTTATCCAGGAAATCTAAATCGTGGTTATTAGAGGCCATTTACTTCATTCCTTTAGTCATCAATATGTTTCCTGCATTAGTGTGTGGTTTAACTTACATATAATAATGTAAGTGAAAGTCCTACTATATATTGGATTTGTGGTCTATGAAACGCTTTGAAGGTATTTATTGAAAATATTTTTGGGCGAAATTGCTGAGGCATTATGGGATCCATAGAAGATCATTAACTTAATAAAGCTAACATAGAGAGACATTACAATACAGACTTCTTCATGAGGGATGACCAAGAGAAGTATGACACGGGTGCCTTTTGTCACCTTTATTATTCTTACTACTGTAGGCAGGTTTTCAGGATAACAGTAACCAACATCAGAAGTTAACTTCAGTGGAATCTTGAGAAAGCAGTTTGATGATCTGGAATTCATGACGGCATTGCCCTCCTGTCCCACATATATCAATTAAATGCAATTGCTGGGAGATCTCAAGAGTTAGGTCTAACTAAAAATGTATATGGGCAAGTGATGAGTCAAGAACCAACATGTCAGCATTCGAGACATTCCCATACTTGCTCCGCCCTCATTCGCAACAGCCAGCGAATAGTCTCAAAACTAATGGTATACGGGAAAGACAAAGAATAGACTAATATGGTATGACAGAATCACTAACGCGGCAGAAAGCCTTCATACATAAACTAATCATACATTACAAAGCTACACAAATGGTGCGTAGCTGGAAAACATAGGTCATTCTGATTATTGGATAGAAAGCAATTCATAATGGTTCATCCACATCAGGTAGATGTACAAGATAGAAAATGTACATTACATTATTCCATAGACATTGACATTTATTTGAGACTGAAGACATTTGTGTTTTTTTAATGCTACTAGTAGACAAACAAAAGTATCAATTATCTTATCAATAATTTTGTAAAATAATATCTTTGTGTAATATGCTTTAGAATACATAACTACATTACGATTAACAGAGTTTTTAAGTATGTAATTATTGAGGTAGGATCTCGAGAGAAACAATGTGTATGTGTCATGAGCTCAGGTCAGGTGACCAGAAACTACCAATTAAAGGAAGACGAATGTCCATTCTGTCACTTGTAATTGTGTTCTCGTAAAACCTGACCTTTTCCCTTTTTGTTAATTTATTCATTGTATGATTAACAATATAAGATTATAAGACTTCAATTTCGGTAAAGCTAACAGATGTAGCTATGTACATGATTTACTAAATGCTCAACATTATAAAATCATGGTGTGTGTGCCAACAGAACATTGAAGGCTGTAGTAATTTATCGTAAACATTCAAAGCTGTAGCTAAGTATTTTTATCTACTAAATGCTAAGTATTATAAAATTATAGGACATGTATTTCTTAAAGCTGGATATCAGTGTGTGGGAATTTAAACAATGAAAACTGTAGTTATTCATCATATTGATTGAATACATGGTTAGATTTACACAATTACAGGACTGTATTTAATCAAGCTTGATGTCTGTTTGCACCAACGGAAACGTTGAAAGCTGTAGCTGTGTATATGATTGACTAAACAATCAGTGTTATAAATTATGAGACATGTTGAATCTGTTTGCTAGAACTATTAGTGTTGATGGTGTATTGCTAGGAGAACTGTCAGCCAGGTCTTAGTCAGATATGACTGAGCTACCGTATAACAGTAGACGGTACTACCTGCTTTCTGTAGGCGCCGAACGTTGGGCGGCGCTTGCCAAACCCGACACCCCACATTGTGCCAACGGCTTCGGGCGGAAGAGCACAATTGGGAGGGTACAAGCCTTATCCTGGTGCGAGGAAATGCAACCCAAAGACTAAATAAGTCATGGCAGGGCAGACCAAGCCCAAAGCCTTGGTTGGCAGCTGGTCTAGGATCGAAGCTCCGGCAGGCGGACAGTTAGAGCATTGCTTTGCTGATCCGGCAGCTTCTGCAGCTTGTCTTGTTCCAGATGTAGGGGTGTTAACTTTCCTCTGGAGTGAACTAGGCAAGCCGAGAGAGGGATCATGCTGCATGGGCAACACATGGTTTCTTTATTTTAGCCCAGGCTTTGTGCTATGGAGAGGCAATAACTCCATCCCTGGTCCTAACCGGTCTCGGAATCAAAAGAGAAAATGATTGCAGATAAAGCACACACAGAGCGTGAGAGACGTAAGATGGTGCACAATGGTGGAAATGACCATGCTTTCACATGCACCTACTGTGAACAAACATTTTCAGCAAGAATTGGCCTTACCAGCCACACACGCCACCGCCATGGATCGTAGTTATTAAGCCTTTTTGAAGCACAATGTACCACTATCGTCTGTCAAGACGGAAAGGTGCCAATGTAGTAGTAGTAGTAGTAGTAGTAGTAGTAGTAGTAGTAGTAGTAGTAGTAGTAGTAGTAGTAGTAGTAGTAGTAGTAGTAGTAGTAGTAGTAGTAGTAGTAGTAGTAGTAGTAGTAGTAGTAGTAGTAGTAGTTAATAGTAGTAGTAGTAGTTAATAGTAGTAGTAGTAGTTAGTAGTAGTAGTAGTTAGTAGTTAGTAGTAGTAGTAGTTAGTAGTAGTAGTAGTAGTAGTAGTAGTAGTAGTAGTAGTAGTAGTAGTAGTAGTAGTAGTAGTAGTAGTAGTAGTAGTAGTAGTAGTAGTAGTAGTAGTAGTAGTAGTAGTAGTAGTAGTAGTAGTAGTAGTAGTAGTAGTAGTAGTAGTAGTAGTAGTAGTAGTAGTAGTAGTAG
>OY992891.1:94441310-94443810 GCA_963921405.1 Cepaea hortensis
CTAGGAAATCTAAATCGTGGTTATTAGAGGCCATTTACTTCATTCCTTTAGTCATCAATATGTTTCCTGCATTAGTGTGTGGTTTAAATTACATATAATAATGTAAGTGAAAGTCCTACTATATATTGGATTTGTGGTCTATGAAACGCTTTGAAGGTATTTATTGAAAATATTTTTGGGCGAAATTGCTGAGGCATTATGGGATCCATAGAAGATCATTAACTTAATAAAGCTAACATAGAGAGACATTACAATACAGACTTCTTCATGAGGGATGACCAAGAGAAGTATGACACGGGTGCCTTTTGTCACCTTTATTATTCTTACTACTGTAGGCAGGTTTTCAGGATAACAGTAACCAACATCAGAAGTTAACTTCAGTGGAATCTTGAGAAAGCAGTTTGATGATCTGGAATTCATGACGGCATTGCCCTCCTGTCCCACATATATCAATTAAATGCAATTGCTGGGAGATCTCAAGAGTTAGGTCTAACTAAAAATGTATATGGGCAAGTGATGAGTCAAGAACCAACATGTCAGCATTCGAGACATTCCCATACTTGCTCCGCCCTCATTCGCAACAGCCAGCGAATAGTCTCAAAACTAATGGTATACGGGAAAGACAAAGAATAGACTAATATGGTATGACAGAATCACTAACGCGGCAGAAAGCCTTCATACATAAACTAATCATACATTACAAAGCTACACAAATGGTGCGTAGCTGGAAAACATAGGTCATTCTGATTATTGGATAGAAAGCAATTCATAATGGTTCATCCACATCAGGTAGATGTACAAGATGGAAAATGTACATTACATTATTCCATAGACATTGACATTTATTTGAGACTGAAGACATTTGTGTTTTTTTAATGCTACTAGTAGACAAACAAAAGTATCAATTATCTTATCAATAATTTTGTAAAATAATATCTTTGTGTAATATGCTTTAGAATACATAACTACATTACGATTAACAGAGTTTTTAAGTATGTAATTATTGAGGTAGGATCTCGAGAGAAACAATGTGTATGTGTCATGAGCTCAGGTCAGGTGACCAGAAACTACCAATTAAAGGAAGACGAATGTCCATTCTGTCGTCCATTCTGTCACTTGTAATTGTGTTCTCGTAAAACCTGACCTTTTCCCTTTTTGTTAATTTATTCATTGTATGATTAACAATATAAGATTATAAGACTTCAATTTCGGTAAAGCTAACAGATGTAGCTATGTACATG
Organism: Cepaea hortensis; assembly: GCA_963921405.1. Taxonomy (NCBI): domain Eukaryota; kingdom Metazoa; phylum Mollusca; class Gastropoda; order Stylommatophora; family Helicidae; genus Cepaea; species Cepaea hortensis. Next base: position 94,442,552 of record OY992891.1, read on the forward strand.
ATTTACTAAATGCTCAACATTATAAAATCATGGTGTGTGTGCCAACAGAACATTGAAGGCTGTAGTAATTTATCGTAAACATTCAAAGCTGTAGCTAAGTATTTTTATCTACTAAATGCTAAGTATTATAAAATTATAGGACATGTATTTCTTAAAGCTGGATATCAGTGTGTGGGAATTTAAACAATGAAAACTGTAGTTATTCATCATATTGATTGAATACATGGTTAGATTTACACAATTACAGGACTGTATTTAATCAAGCTTGATGTCTGTTTGCACCAACGGAAACGTTGAAAGCTGTAGCTGTGTATATGATTGACTAAACAATCAGTGTTATAAATTATGAGACATGTTGAATCTGTTTGCTAGAACTATTAGTGTTGATGGTGTATTGCTAGGAGAACTGTCAGCCAGGTCTTAGTCAGATATGACTGAGCTACCGTATAACAGTAGACGGTACTACCTGCTTTCTGTAGGCGCCGAACGTTGGGCGGCGCTTGCCAAACCCGACACCCCACATTGTGCCAACGGCTTCGGGCGGAAGAGCACAATTGGGAGGGTACAAGCCTTATCCTGGTGCGAGGAAATGCAACCCAAAGACTAAATAAGTCATGGCAGGGCAGACCAAGCCCAAAGCCTTGGTTGGCAGCTGGTCTAGGATCGAAGCTCCGGCAGGCGGACAGTTAGAGCATTGCTTTGCTGATCCGGCAGCTTCTGCAGCTTGTCTTGTTCCAGATGTAGGGGTGTTAACTTTCCTCTGGAGTGAACTAGGCAAGCCGAGAGAGGGATCATGCTGCATGGGCAACACATGGTTTCTTTATTTTAGCCCAGGCTTTGTGCTATGGAGAGGCAATAACTCCATCCCTGGTCCTAACCGGTCTCGGAATCAAAAGAGAAAATGATTGCAGATAAAGCACACACAGAGCGTGAGAGACGTAAGATGGTGCACAATGGTGGAAATGACCATGCTTTCACATGCACCTACTGTGGGCAAACATTTTCAGCAAGAATTGGCCTTACCAGCCACACACGCCACCGCCATGGATCGTAGTTATTAAGCCTTTTTGAAGCACAATGTACCACTATCGTCTGTCAAGACGGAAAGGTGCCAATGTAGTAGTAGTAGTAGTAGTAGTAGTAGTAGTAGTAGTAGTAGTAGTAGTAGTAGTAGTAGTAGTAGTAGTAGTAGTAGTAGTAGTAGTAGTAGTAGTAGTAGTAGTAGTAGTAGTAGTAGTAGTAGTAGTAGTAGTAGTAGT
>OY992891.1:94451310-94466310 GCA_963921405.1 Cepaea hortensis
GCAGCAGCAGCAGCAGCAGCAGCAACAGCAGTAGCAGTAGTAGTAGTAGTAGTAGTAGTAGTAGTAGTAGTAGTAGTAGTAGTAGTAGTAGTAGTAGTAGTAGTAGTAGTAGTAGTAGTAGTAGTAGCAGTAGTATTAATAGTAGTAGACCAATAAGAAGATGTCAATTGAAACGAGAAAAAGAGTGTTGAGGGGATACATAGAGCCTGTTCTTTTGTATGGATGTGAAACTTGGACAATGAGCAGTCAAGCTGAAAAGCATCTGGTGGCTGCAGAAATGTGGTTTCTGAGGAAAATGCAAAGAATACCATGGACAAACAGAAAAACCAATGACCAAGTACTACAGGAGACAAATGAACATCGTAAACTGATTAGAGAAATTAGACGTAGACAGTCAAATTTTTTGGACATGTTATGAGAAGAAATGGATTGGAGAACTTAGTGACAACTGGCAAGATCGAGGGGAACAGACCAAGAGGAAGACCGAGAGGAAAATACCTGGATGGCTTGGCCACATGGCATGGACGAGACAGGAACACTGAGCTGATCCATGACACTGGTGATCGAGTGAAATGGCGAGTCATGACCGCCCACGCTTTCCGGCATGGCACATGATTGATTGATTGAGCAGCAGTAGTAGTAGTAGTAGTAATAGTAGTAGTAGTAGTAGTAGTAGTAGTAGTAGTAGTAGTAGTAGTAGTAGTAGTAGTAGTAGTAGTAGTAGTAGTAGTAGTAGTTGTTGTTGTTGTTGTTGTTGTAGTAATAGTAGTGTTAGTAGTAGTAGCAGTAGTAGTGGTTGTTGTTGTTGTTGTAGTAGTAGTAGTAGTAGTAGTAGTAGTAGTAGTAGTAGTAGTAGTAGTAGTAGTAGTAGTAGTAGTAGTAGTAGTAGTAGTAGTAGTAGTAGTAGTAGTAGTAGTAGTAGTAGTAGTAATAGTAGTCGTAGCAGTAATAGTAGTAGTCGTAGCAGTAATAGTAGTAGTAGTAGCAGCAGCAGCAGTAGTAGTAGTAGTAGTAGTAGTAGTAGTAGTAGTAGTAGTAGTAGTAGTAGTAGTAGTAGTAGTAGTAGTAGTAGTAGTAGTAGTAGTAGTAGTAGTAGTAGTAGTAGTGCAAAGATTGGAACATACGGCCACTGTCCTGACAAACATTTTTAGGGAAGAAAACCTGCCCATGGGCAGAGGGAGCACGTGACCTTGGGCGGAGTCTTATCTAAATGAAGCAAACATTATAAAAATGCATGCTGAAATCTAACACACTGATCTTTCAGACGCGTAACTAGGTGTGACGCACTTCCCCCGATTGGGGGGAACAAAGAATTCTTCTTGTTGAGACTTGTTGTGTAACATGCTTTAAATGCAAAAACTACATGATGGCTTGTAGATCTTTTCAGTAGGCCTATGTAGTGCCCTGGCTAGCACATATTGTTCTACTGATATATGCAATATAAGAACATTGTTATCTAGGAAATCTAAATCGTGGTTATTAGAGGCCATTTACTTCATTCCTTTAGTCATCAATATGTTTCCTGCATTAGTGTGTGGTTTAAATTACATATAATAATGTAAGTGAAAGTCCTACTATATATTGGATTTGTGGTCTATGAAACGCTTTGAAGGTATTTATTGAAAATATTTTTGGGCGAAATTGCTGAGGCATTATGGGATCCATAGAAGATCATTAACTTAATAAAGCTAACATAGAGAGACATTACAATACAGACTTCTTCATGAGGGATGACCAAGAGAAGTATGACACGGGTGCCTTTTGTCACCTTTATTATTCTTACTACTGTAGGCAGGTTTTCAGGATAACAGTAACAAACATCAGAAGTTAACTTCAGTGGAATCTTGAGAAAGCAGTTTGATGATCTGGAATTCATGACGGCATTGCCCTCCTGTCCCACATATATCAATTAAATGCAATTGCTGGGAGATCTCAAGAGTTAGGTCTAACTAAAAATGTATATGGGCAAGTGATGAGTCAAGAACCAACATGACAGCACTCGAGACATTCCCATACTTGCTCCGCCCTCATCCGCAACAGCCAGCGAATAGTCTCAAAACTAATGGGATACGGGAAAGACAAAGAATAGACTAATATGGTATGACAGAATCACTAACGCGGCAGAAAGCCTTCATACATAAACTAATCATACATTACAAAGCTACACAAATGGTGCGTAGCTGGAAAACATAGGTCATTCTGATTATTGGATAGAAAGCAATTCATAATGGTTCATCCACATCAGGTAGATGTACAAGATGGAAAATGTACATTACATTATTCCATAGACATTGACATTTATTTGAGACTGAAGACATTTGTGTTTTTTTAATGCTACTAGTAGACAAACAAAAGTATCAATTATCTTATCAATAATTTTGTAAAATAATATCTTTGTGTAATATGCTTTAGAATACATAACTACATTACGATTAACAGAGTTTTTAAGTATGTAATTATTGAGGTAGGATCTCGAGAGAAACAATGTGTATGTGTCATGAGCTCAGGTCAGGTGACCAGAAACTACCAATTAAAGGAAGACGAATGTCCATTCTGTCACTTGTAATTGTGTTCTCGTAAAACCTGACCTTTTCCCTTTTTGTTAATTTATTCATTGTATGATTAACAATATAAGATTATAAGACTTCAATTTCGGTAAAGCTAACAGATGTAGCTATGTACATGATTTACTAAATGCTCAACATTATAAAATCATCGTGTGTGTGCCAACAGAACATTGAAGGCTGTAGTAATTTATCGTAAACATTCAAAGCTGTAGCTAAGTATTTTTATCTACTAAATGCTAAGTATTATAAAATTATAGGACATGTATTTCTTAAAGCTGGATGTCAGTGTGTGGGAATTTAAACAATGAAAACTGTAGTTATTCATCATATTGATTGAATACATAGTTAGATTTACACAATTACAGGACTGTATTTAATCAAGCTTGATGTCTGTTTGCACCAACGGAAACGTTGAAAGCTGTAGCTGTGTATATGATTTACTAAACAATCAGTGTTATAAATTATGAGACATGTTGAATCTGTTTGCTAGAACTATTAGTGTTGATGGTGTATTGCTAGGAGAACTGTCAGCCAGGTCTTAGTCAGATATGACTGAGCTATAACAGTAGACGGTACTACCTGCTTTCTGTAGGCGCCGAACGTTGGGCGGCGCTTGCCAAACCCGACACCCCACATTGTGCCAACGGCTTCGGGCGGAAGAGCACAATTGGGAGGGTACAAGCCTTATCCTGGTGCGAGGAAATGCAACCCAAAGACTAAATAAGTCATGGCAGGGCAGACCAAGCCCAAAGCCTTGGTTGGCAGCTGGTCTAGGATCGAAGCTCCGGCAGGCGGACAGTTAGAGCATTGCTTTGCTGATCCGGCAGCTTCTGCAGCTTGTCTTGTTCCAGATGTAGGGGTGTTAACTTTCCTCTGGAGTGAACTAGGCAAGCCGAGAGAGGGATCATGCTGCATGGGCAACACATGGTTTCTTTATTTTAGCCCAGGCTTTGTGCTATGGAGAGGCAATAACTCCATCCCTGGTCCTAACCGGTCTCGGAATCAAAAGAGAAAATGATTGCAGATAAAGCACACACAGAGCGTGAGAGACGTAAGATGGTGCACAATGGTGGAAATGACCATGCTTTCACATGCACCTACTGTGGGCAAACATTTTCAGCAAGAATTGGCCTTACCAGCCACACACGCCACCGCCATGGATCGTAGTTATTAAGCCTTTTTGAAGCACAATGTACCACTATCGTCTGTCAAGACGGAAAGGTGCCAATGTAGTAGTAGTAGTAGGAGTAGTAGCAGCAGTTGGAGCAGCAGCAGCAGCAGTAGTAGTAGTAGTAGTAGTAGTAGTAGTAGTAGTAGTAGTAGTAGTAGTAGTAGTAGTAGTAGTAGTAGTAGTAGTAGTAGTAGTAGTAGTAGTAGTAGTAGTAGTAGTTAGTAGTAGTAGTTAGTAGTAGTAGTAGTAGTAGTAGTAGTAGTAGTAGTAGTAGTAGTAGTAGTAGTAGTAGTAGTAGTAGTAGTAGTAGTAGTAGTAGTAGTAGTTAGTAGTAGTAGTAGTTAGTAGTAGTAGTAGTTAGTAGTAGTAGTAGTTAGTAGTAGTAGTAGTAGTAGTAGTAGTAGTAGTAGTAGTAGTAGTAGTAGTAGTAGTAGTAGTAGTAGTAGTAGTAGTAGTAGTAGTAGTAGTAGTAGTAGTAGTAGTAGTAGTAGTAGTAGTAGTAGTAGTAGTAGTAGTAGTAGTAGTAGTAGTAGTAGTAGTAGTAGTAGTAGTAGTAGTAGTAGTAGTAGTAGTAGTAGTAGTAGTAGTAGTAGTAGTAGTAGTAGTAGTAGTAGTAGTAGTAGTAGTAGTAGTAGTAGTAGTAGTAGTAGTAGTAGTAGTAGTAGTAGTAGTAGTAGTAGTAGTAGTAGTAGTAGTAGTAGTAGTAGTAGTAGTAGTAGTAGTAGTAGTAGTAGTAGTAGTAGTAGTAGTAGTAGTAGTAGTAGTAGTAGTAGTAGTAGTAGTAGTAGTAGTAGTAGTAGTAGTAGTAGTAGTAGTAGTAGTAGTAGTAGTAGTAGTAGTAGTAGTAGTAGTAGTAGTAGTAGTAGTAGTAGTAGTAGTAGTAGTAGTAGTAGTAGTAGTAGTAGTAGTAGTAGTAGTAGTAGTAGTAGTAGTAGTAGTAGTAGTAGTAGTAGTAGTAGTAGTAGTAGTAGTAGTAGTAGTAGTAGTAGTAGTAGTAGTAGTAGTAGTAGTAGTAGTAGTAGTAGTAGTAGTAGTAGTAGTAGTAGTAGTAGTAGTAGTAGTAGTAGTAGTAGTAGTAGTAGTAGTAGTAGTAGTAGTAGTAGTAGTAGTAGTAGTAGTAGTAGTAGTAGTAGTAGTAGTAGTAGTAGTAGTAGTAGTAGTAGTAGTAGTAGTAGTAGTAGTAGTAGTAGTAGTAGTAGTAGTAGTAGTAGTAGTAGTAGTAGTAGTAGTAGTAGCAATTCCGTGATTCTGACTATGTTTCCTGCTACATAATACGGGTTTCTCTTCAGTCTTGCTTGTATCAAATTAACTGACTGTGGTTTTAAATTCATGGTCGTTTTGACTCTAACTAGTGTCGACACATGCATATCTTCTTCTAGATCTACGTAAACATCTTGGAGTTTTAATTTATGCAAATCAAATAAAAGTCTCACCCCATTTTTCAATAAAAAATCTCGTCCCAATATCATATTTCTATTTAAATCTTTAACCACATGAAACATATGCCTGACATTTATCCCTCCTAATTTCAAATTTATCATCGTTTGTCCTAGCACTTCTAACTTTTGTCCCGTTACCGAATGAAGATTCTCCTGAATTCTAAATATTTTACAATTTTTTAACATTCGATATAAAAATGCTTCTTTAATCACGCTAACTTGTGCTCCCGAATCCACTAATGTTCTAACTTTATATTTTCCTATCTGTACTATACATGAGCTAGGATCTACCATATTTAATGACAATTGTTTTACCTCGTCTTGTTTTTTATTTCTAAATGTTCTATTATACTCATCCTTTGGGTTTTTAATATATTGATGCCCTTTTTGGATCTTACTATCTTCCCTCCTACTGCCGACCCTATTCAGTAAGCGGGATGCCAATTTTCCTGATTTCCTGACCTTCTAAAATTTCTCTGTATTTCTCCAGAATTCCAATTTACTGGTCTGCCATTTGCAATTCTATTCTGTATACTCGACTGAACACCTCTACTATTTTGCGTATTCGATGGGCCACTTCTGTTACCACAAAAGCGAAAAATGTGCCCCCGTTTGTGACACCCCCAACAAACCACATTCGAGTTATTTGTGTTTCCTTCCATGTTTCTTACAGTATTTCTCACTTGTCCTCTTCTATCTTGATTATATACGTTCTCGTTTCTTTGTACCATCTGTATTTCTCCTCGTCTTCCTCTCCATCCATGTCTATACTGTCCTATTTCCATAGGTTCTTCAATTCTATCTTCTGAACTACTACCTAACTCTCGTCCTACTCTTAACCTAAACCTCCTCCTCAAGCTTTCCTCTTGTATAGCGATATCTACCGCTTGTGACAATCTTGCAGGATTCTCTCTTAATAATTTAAATTTCAATCCATCTGACCTAATCCCATCAACAAAAATCCCTACTAACATCCGTTCCACTTCTTCAGCTCGTACATTCTGTCCTAAAAATGACTCTTCAGCTAAATTGATTAACCTGTCACTGTATAACTGGACACTTTCTGTGCTGCTTTGTCTAGTCTGTCGCAATACTGAGAATGCGTGTTGTGGATCAGTAATTTCAGCATATTTCCTTGCGAGATCATCTTTAAATTCTTCCCAGGTTTCACCTCCTGCTGCCTCTAATTTTCTTCTTATATGGTCAGAAACTGGACTTGTACTTGTTCTGTATGCCAAATTCTTTTTCTCCCCATCTGTAGCGTTTATTAAATATGCATGTTTCTCAATAGAAATGATCCATTTCTTAAACTGATTTGCTTGACCACTAAATCTTTCAACATCACTGTTTACATTTTGTTGTCTTAACACTGCATCCAACCTTGATATTGCCCCGCCAACTCCAGTCAGTACCTGTGAAAAATCTTGGGATTCCATCCTAAAATCTATAATTATCAAGCAATATACAAATATTTCAAACAATGTTAATTTCAAATTCAGCAACAATACATAATCTGTTAATTACTCTAATATTATCTAATTAACTTAACTAAAGCCTCCAATCGAAGATCCTGACGAAGAATATTCCTGTTTCAATCCTGAATTTTGATAAAAGAATTTAAATGAGCTACTGATTCAGAATTACCTACACCACATTAACAAAGGACTCTAATCAACCTCGTTGAAATGAGCAGAACAAAGAAGAGCCTCTGGATTTCTTTCCGTAATAATTTAATCGAAGTCGAAGTCAGTTCTTTCCAATTAATTCCTGACGAAGATTATGCTCGATACCAGGCTCGCAACAAAACTGCTTGCTTACTTGCTCGATTAACTGTAGATTCCCTTCAAGTAAGGTCACCTTCACGCAAACGACAACTGCTCACGACTTCAGCAAAAAAAACTCAGTTTCCAACAGCCATCTGGGTTTTTCATATATATATTTCAGCGCAAACGTAATCCAGTCAACAACAATTTGATTTAAAGCTGACGCTATCCAATCTCTTATTTTCATGTGGGACTCTCGCCATGGTCAGTTTAAAGTGCTTTATCTTATAAGTTGAGACAAATTTCATCAATGCCTTCTAAATGTGAAGTGACTGTAGAAAGTATTGCAGATCTTGATTTCATAATTATGAAATTTGCACCATAACCTTGACTTCACCTTCAACAGTCCCACGGGTTAAACTTCATAATTTGTACTGATTTTTGATGCAGAACGGCATTACTTGATCAATTATACAATTAGCGTTGGTCAATTCTCCAGTTAATTTATAGGATTAAATATGTAATAACATCAGTCTTTCAAAAAAATAAGTTTATCAATCAAACCTTTTTGAGCGCTGTCCTTGAAAATAGAACTCCTTGTTAAACAGGTATACAATAACTATCAACAGGCGGCTTTCATCTGTTGCGTTTCTCAATATTTACAAACTTCCTTCTCCAGACGCCCAGACACAACAATTTTCCATAGCGGTACTCTCTCCGCGACCTCCCATGTTTCAGACTTTCACGGCACCAAATCAACCTGCTGTCATAGTGTGGTCAAGACAGGTTAAGCACGTGATCGTATAGGACCCAAGTCTCCGCGTTGTTATAAACATACTTTATTGGCCGAATAGTTATACTACAGCACACATGATGGTAGACTCCCTGCCCGGTGTTGACATGTCTTTTCAATCCCCCTAAGTGACGTGTGTGTTCTCCTAGATACACTTCTTCATTCGTGCACACACGTTCACTATGATTTTCCCCCTAGTCAAGGAATGCGCATCATTCCTTAACTCTTTACTCCTAACCTAGTTCCCTCACTGTTACAGCTCTCACGTCTATGAAATGTGATGTTATGACCACATCACAGACACGCAGCAGAAAACTGGCACTGCTTCGGACAAAAGGTTGCATTTTATGGAACGATTTGCAGCAAACGCGAGGGTATTTTATGGACAGTACAGTAACAAATGCAGAAGTAGGGGAGACTGGGGAGAAATGGACCAGCAATTTTGTAGTTTTCAATTTTTGCTCATCACCGGAACAGATTTTATCGAAACATAACAAAACCATGACTAAAATGTTGTACATTCATTTATTTTAAAAGGGGAAAACATTTAGCAATCTATTTCTATATGTTTCTTTACAAAATGCATTTCAAAAATGTATATGAACATGGGGAGAAATGGACCACCACTGGGGTGAAATGGACCAGCACGTGGGGAGCAATGGACCATAGTGGGGAGAAATGGACCTTTTTTAAAAAGAAGCAGCAACAACTCATCCATATTGCTATAAGAAATAAACAATCATTAAAAGGATATTTGCAGTTTTTTTTAATTATTTTAAGCGACAGTAAAAAAGTTTAATATGATATATTAATCTAATATAAAGTTTTATCAAACATTTATGCCTGCAAGACTTTCTTTGAAGACATAGCCATCTTTGGTCCTAGAAGTGGTTCCAGTGATTGTAGATCTAGTAAGCTGTGCTTTAATACATGTAATTTAGACACTGGCGACATCTTCTACCTTAGGCTTAACAAATTTACCAGCAACCTTCTCAATCTTGCGCAAGAACTCTACCTCAACATCACCATCATCATCAATGTTTCCCCTTACAATTCCTACATAGTAAACACAAGTCTTCTTTGTTCCATATTCACATAGCACACACTGGCCTTCAAAAACCTCACGCACACCAGTCAAGCTAACCGTACACTCCTCATTTTCACCAAATGAAACATCAGAATCTGTGTCATCACAAAACGAAATGTCAGTTTCTGGATCTGAATCAACATCAAGTTCTTTCAGCAGCTGTCTCTTTACCTTTTTGGGTGGAACGTTTGCTGCCTTTTCTTTCATCACCGCTCTTTCCCTAATTCGATCCATTTCTGGCGTAGAAGTAGCCAGCATAGTTTTTCCTCTTTTCCTCATATTATTTGAATCTTTTCGCGGACCAGCTTTTGGTAGTCCTCTGAAAACATGAGGCGAAGTAAAGGAAGAAGTAGCTTTATGTTGAAGACTCCCTGATATTTCCTGCAAGTCATCTACAAGGTTCTCAACATTACACTCTTTCTGATTTTCATTAAATTCTTGTGCAGTTTGATCTGTGCTGGTACCACAATGTGGAGATGCTGAGCCTGTCTGTTCATTGCTTTCTAAAGTGGCATTTTCACTGTCCTTGCTGATGGGCCTGTTCGTTATTTCTGAAGGCATAAAATCATCTTCTGTAAAAACATCTTCGTTAAAGGGCCAAATACCTGACACTGCAAAGCCTGATTGAAAGTTAATGGGAGTTGCCGCTTTACGAAAAGCGTGGCCTCCTAGATTTGCAACTTGATAGATTGTCAGTGGTGTCCCAACATTTTTCATCATCCATGAATCACACGCATTGTTGTAGACCGACTTCATGGGTCCACAAACTGAACGGTCCAAGGGCTGAGTTTTAGATGAGGTGTGTGGTGGCAACGTGATCACATGAATGTTGTTTTTCTTGCACAGTTCAAGTGATTCAAATGAAATGTGGGAATCGTGATTGTCTAAGATCAAAATCAAAGGGAAGTCTTTGGAAGGTCTTGAATGCTTAATGAAGTGATTTATAACTTTGACGGAATTATCACGGGTCATCCAACCTGATTCATTAACAAGGCCAAGGGAACCTTCAGGTGCTCCAGCAAGCATAAAATTATTAAAAAAATTTCTGGGAAACACAAAAACTGGAGGGATAATGTGACCCGCAGCTGACACAATGCAACAGATTGTGACCAGTTCTCCTCTTTCTTTGGATGTCACCTGGCCTATTTGCTTCACTCCTCGTGGGGCAATTACTTTTGGCACTTTCTGTACAGTGGTCAGACCTGACTCATCCAAATTGTAGATTTGAGCTCCACTCACATTTAGTTTTGTAATGGTTTCCTTCACAATGTTGAAGAAGGTGCAAATATTATGTTTGTTGAAAGCTGTAGCTCTAGCCAGAGATGTTGCGTCAGGTTGCCTTATGGTCAGCTCGGGATTCCGTCGCAAAAATCCACAAAGCCAGTCATTCCCTGCCATCATTTGCTCATCCCAGGTTAAAGGATGTGCAATGTTATTGACTTTCGCCATCTCGTACGCCAAAATACGAACGTTTTTAGTTGTGAGTCCATGGAACATTCTTGCACAATCTTTCAAGTAACTAGCAAAATCAGCTTCTTGCTTAGCTGTGAAAACAAGGCTATGCCTATAATTTGGTACGAGTCTAGTAGGCAGACCATTTCCTTCTCTGTCTTTTGTAAGATTGTTATTGAGGGTAGAGCGAGCAATGCCGTACTCCCTTGCAGCTTTCCTCACTTTCATTCCATTTTTCACAGCATTAAAAGCTTCTCTCATACGTTCCTCCGTAACGAGACCCTTGTTGGTGTTTCTGATGTACAATCTTGGCATCTGAAACAAAAGAGTGACAGAATTATATAACATTTAGAATGGTAGGCCTATCATTTGCAAAGAAATACTGATCATAGCACGAATGGCGCGCATCTTTAATAAATCACTGAAATCAAATTTGTTAACAGTTTTATTGGTCTAGATTTAGACCCCAGTATTAAAAAGAATCAATAATGCTGATATTCGAATTCAATCTTCAACACTTTTAATAACAACAGACTGTCTTGTCAATTTCTTCTATGGGGAGAAATGAACCATGGGGAGAAATGAACCGGTCCATTTCTCCCCCATCAATGTATTAAACTATTCAGCCATAAAGTCTCTTAAATCTAATATTATATGCTATATTTTTTATATGAACTCTTAAATAACAAGTAAATAAAGATATTAACGTAATTACCTTGTCCTGATTCCTGACTATGCGTCTGCTTTACGATGGTATCTGGAACTGGAAAAAGAAACTTTAGTGCAGAAAAATTCAAACTTTGCGTGGGAACGACCTGTGCGGGAAGTCGATGGCAAATGAAAAATTCGGACTATGTTTGATGTGGAAAACAAACTTATTATGGTTTCACTTTCATTGCATCACAGCCAGGGGCCAGAGAGGGGGTGGTCCATTTCTCCCCTATGTCCATTTCTCCCCAGTCTCCCCTACTGGAGAAGATTGGCATTTATGGGAGAGAGAGGAGGGGGGAGGGAGAAGCGGTTGCGTAGCAGGAACATGGTGTGAGTACGGTTAAAGACCATCCAATGTGTGTAGCCCTGCGTCCACGGAGGAATAAGTGACCACATTTTCTCTCCCATAACGAAGGACGAGAGCTGGCATCGAACTCTTGCCCGACCACTCTTGTGACATTAATGACGTAACGTCCCATCCGTTAATTATCGTGACCTCTATTTCGTGGAATGCAGGGCAGTAAATGTAGAGGTACTAGATACTGGACGCATGTCACATAAAGAACATCAACAAAATGTAAAAGTACTAGAGACGAGTCACAGTTCATGGAAATAACATCAACAAAATGTAAAGGTACTAGAGACGAGTCACAGTTCATGGAAATAACATCAACAAAATGTAAAGGTACTAGAGACGAGTCACAGTTCATGGAAATAACATCAACAAAATGTAAAGGTACTAGAGACGAGCCATAGTTCATGGAAATAACATCAACAAAATGTAAAGGTACAAGAGACGAGTCACAGTTTATGGAAATAACATCAACAAAATGTAAAGGTACTAGAGACGAGTCACAGTTCATGGAAATAACATCAACAAAATGTAAAGGTACTAGAGACGAGTCACAGTTCATGGAAATAACATCAAAAAAATGTAAAGGTACTAGAGACGAATCACAGTTCATGGAAATAACATCAACAAAATGTAAAGGTACTAGAGACGAGTCACAGGTCATGGAAATAACATCAACACAATGTAAAGGTACTAGAGACGAGTCACAGGTCATGGAAATAACATCAACAAAATGTAAAGGTACTAGAGAGGAGTCATATTCCACGGAAATAGGAGCAACAAGTGTAATGTTACAAGAGACTAGTCACATTCCATGCAAATAACAGCGACAAATGTGAAGGTATTACAGACGAGTCACATTTAGTGCAAAGAACAAAATCAAATGTAGAGGTATTAGAAACGCATCTCATTTCATGGAAAGAACATCAACTAATGCAAACGGTGATGGTTGACATAGTTGTCCTCAATTCTGGCATTTATAAATTACGTACATAATCAACCCGTCAACTACGTAGATATTTTGGGTATTATCTTCCTCATCACATGCCTTGCAAGGTTGCATGAATGCCAATCCTTGGTTATATTCCTTCCAGCTATCTTCTTTTATTTCTCTTTTTCCCACAGTCTCAGGCTCCGCTATCTCTCCAGCCCTCACGATGACAATCCATCGTTTTGTTTTGTGACGAAAGGACACTGCTTGTCTCTTTCCTTGCAGTCTGTATAATGGTCTACATTCTCGAGCTTCTTCAAGGAGATCGTATTTACTTAATTAATCCAAGGTATTGCCAACGTTTTGGGTGTGAATCGGGTTATTCCAAGAGATTACAAATTCTACACTGATTCAGTTTGACTAGAATGCCTTGATTCTGATCTAACTACCAATAATGGTTATTTTCTGCATATTAGAAAGTGGTGTTATTAAAATGAGTGGTTTTACACGATTCTGGTCTAACTACCAATAATGGTTATTTTCTGCATATTAGAAAGTGGTGTTATTCAAATGAGTGGTTTTACACGATTCTGGTCTAACTACCAATAATGGTTATTTCCTGCCTAACCCCTAACCCATAACCCAACCCCTAATCCTAATGGGTACATGACATTACAGACAGGATTGACGATAGATGGAGAGTCATCATTACAGAGAGCACGAGGACGGCGCGTATTGCCAGCATCTCTGGCAGGTCCGCATGATGAGCGGGCTGCTGGACATCATCTCCTACTGGCACAGCTGTCTCTCAGGTCCGCGTGATGAGCGGGCTGCTGGACATCATCTCCTACTGGGACAGTTCTCTCTGCGGACGGCGAGATAACTTATAAGCCTGGTGGAGATGCCAGTGAATCGAGCGCTCCCGCCTCAGTTGACAGTGGCTTATTGACTGTAACTGACAGCGTGACTTAGTGACAGTGACTTTGTGACTGTGACTGAGACAGAGACTTCCTTCGTGAACCAGTAGTCCGTAGTGCCAGCGACGACTCCCTCTAGAAGTTGTCACCCATAGCCTGAACGTCCCTGAAGGGAGCCACAGACGTAATTCCGGGCCAGGGGCCAACGGTCGGTTCTCGCTGAACAAGTTGGCTGTGTCTTTCCTTCAGAACTGGATGGCTGTGGTTAATTTTCTTCGGATGGAAGCCGCCCTGACACATGGACTCTTCTTCATGAACTGGGAGTCCGTCTCTCTGAGCCAAAGTCAGCTGGGGTGGACCTATCTATTGGCATCAATTTAACAATTTTCCTGAATGCACAAGAGTTCCCTATCTGTCTTGTCTGCTTTTTGAGCGTGAGACTGGGCACTTGCGGGTTTGTCCGGTGGGCTACGGTTCTTAGAAACCCAGCGACTTACTTAAAACACATAATTTCAAGGGGTTGACAATTAAAACATAAGAAGGCCCGCAACACATGGTGTTGTGCAGAATTACTACCACTATAGTAGTAGTGGTAGTGGTAGTTAGTAGTTGGTAGTGGTAGTAGTGGTCGTAGTAGTAGTTAGTAGTAGTAGTAGTTAGTATTAGTATTTGGTAGTGTTTAGTAGTAGTAGTAGTAGTAGTAGTAGTAGTAGTAGTAGTAGTAGTAGTAGTAGTAGTAGTAGTAGTAGTAGTAGTAGTAGAAGTAGTAGTAGTAGTAGTAGTAGTAGTAGTAGTAGTAGTAGTAGTAGTAGTAGTAGTATAGTAGTAGTAGTAGTAGTAGTAGTAGTAGTAGTAGTAGTAGTAGTAGTAGTAGTAGTAGTAGTAGTAGTAGTAGTAGTAGTGGTAGTGGTAGTGGTGGTGGTGGTAGTGGTGGTGGTGGTAGTGGTAGTGGTAGTGGTAGTAGTGGTAGTGGTAGTGGTGGTAGTGGTGGTGGTAGTAGTGGTGGTGGTAGTAGTGGTAGTGGTAGTAGTGGTATGGTAGTAGTAGTAGTGGTAGTAGTAGTAGTAGTAGTAGTAGTAGTAGTAGTAGTAGTAGTAGTAGTAGTAGTAGTAGTAGTAGTAGTAGTAGTAGTAGTAGTAGTAGTAGTAGTAGTGGTAGTGGTAGTAGTGGTAGTGGTAGTAGTGGTAGTAGTGGTAGTGGTAGTAGTGGTAGTGGTAGTAGTGGTAGTGGTAGTAGTGGTAGTGGTAGTAGTGGTAGTGGTAGTGGTGGTAGTGGTAGTGGTGGTAGTGGTAGTGGTGGTAGTGGTAGTGGTGGTAGTGGTAGTGGTGGTAGTGGTAGTGGTGGTAGTGGTAGTGGTGGTAGTGGTAGTGTAGTGGTGGTAGTGGTAGTGGTGGTAGTGGTAGTGGTGGTAGTGGTAGTGGTAGTAGTGGTAGTGGTAGTAGTAGTAGTGGTAGTAGTAGTAGTGGTAGTAGTAGTAGTAGTAGTAGTAGTAGTAGTAGTAGTAGTAGTAGTAGTAGTAGTAGTAGTAGTAGTAGTAGTAGTAGTAGTAGTAGTAGTAGTAGTGGTAGTAGTGGTAGTGGTAGTAGTGGTAGTGGTAGTAGTGGTAGTGGTAGTAGTGGTAGTGGTAGTAGTGGTAGTGGTAGTAGTAGCAGTGGTAGTAGTAGCAGTAGCAGTAGTAGTGGTAGCAGTAGTAGTGGTAGCGGTGGTAGTGGTAGCGGTGGTAGTGGTAGCGGTAGTAGTGGTAGTGGTAGTGGTGGTAGTGGTAGTGGTAGTAGTGGTAGTGGTAGTAGTGGTAGTGGTAGTGGTGGTAGTGGTAG
>OY992891.1:94476310-94503810 GCA_963921405.1 Cepaea hortensis
CTGGTATGACCTACAACTCATTCGGTACTTATCCTGTAGGATACTTCTATCATTCAGCTCCCCTGAGCAATGTTTCTCATCTTCCTCTAGCATAGGCTCATTGATGAAGTTGCGGGCCAATCTTCCTGCGCCAAACTTTATCCGGGATCGGATTTTTCCTTGGTTCCGTGTTTTTCCTTCCAACTAGAGGGAACCTGTAAAATAGATCATACAACTGGTGATAGCCTCCCCATCACTGATCTTTATTAGATGATCGTGGCCATCGGCCTCGCTCAGAAAATACAGTGAACCTAACTCTGCCAGGGACAGATGAACTGAACACAGAGGTTTTCATCAGGCCAAGACAAAAAGAAAAAAAACACACAACCAACAGCGTGCGGAACCCCCCCCCCCCCCTCCCCACCAGGGAGTACCCACTGGAAGATCCCAATTATTGCCCATTACTCAATTCTCAACTAGTAGAGCTAAGTATCACTTCCCTACTCTAGCTAGTTTTCCACTAACAGTGCTAATCATCACACTCTAGTTTTAACAAGACTACTGCCTATATTAATTAGGCCTAAATAGACTATATTGACTACCTTATGCAAAACCGCCTCATTCCGGGATGGCTGCTACACTTTGCCATAACGACACATGCTAGTTAATATTAAATTAATCTAACACTGTAGAGCTCTCCCACAAACACGTCCATCATAATCCACGGTTTTGGTCAAAACTGTTTCTCCCAATCATGGTTTATGGCAAAACCTAAAATTTGTCACGTGACAGTATTCATTATGTCCACACAGGTGTTATTTGGACATATCATCCATTGTCCAGAATCTATCCTCCCTGGCTTAGTCACTGTCAGAGTTGTCATCACTTGTTTTGACATCCCCAACAAGCTAGCGAGTTACTGTATGCTCCCAACAACAGTTGTCAATAGCAATCTGCCAATCTGCATGATGTCCGGAAACTATAAATGACAGACTGACTGTTTTCTCCCGAGCTGAGTACTTCCGCTTTCCATCCAACCTGTTTATGAACTGTCAAAGCGATGTATGGACTCATCTCACTCACTTCCCCTACACATCTGCAGCTGTTAACTTTGCCCGACCTGTGATGGGTGACATCCGATTGCAACCAGGATCCAACGGGTTCCATCTGTATTCGAATGTTGACAAACTGTCAAAGCGATGCAGGGACCCGTCTCACTCACCACCGAGTGTTCCCAATCCGTCGACCAGATGTAAACACGTGCAGTTACATTTTCTGGATTTGTTGAAACAACCTTTGGCCTCGAACATGCCGCTAATTCAGAACGCCTTTTATTCTCATCACTGGTTAAATCACGTTGGTCTATTATGTGACATAGGCCCCCTCTTAATAGAGTAGTCCATCTCACTCTTCTCCACCGTGAGTTTAATCCAGATGATTCATTCTTCTTCTTCAGGAGCTGGGTGTCTTGACAAGAAGTCCGCTCCAACATTTTCCTTCCCAGGAATGTACTCCACTGTGAAATTGTAAGGTTGAAGTAGCAACGACCACCGCATCAAACGCGCGTTGAGCTTCTGAGAAGTAGCCGATTGGACCCGAAACTTAACTCCATACAAATATGGCTGGAATTTTTGCACTGCCCATACGAGGGACAAGCACTCTCTCTCTCTCAACGGTTGAATAATTCCTCTCCGCCTGGAGAAGTTTCTTACTTGCGTATGCTACAGGTTTCAAAACCGAAGCATCGTCTTTTCCTTCCTGTAACAGAGCTGCCCCAATCCCAATCGCACTCGCATCCGCTCTCAACACAAATGGTTTGGAAAGGTCAGGGAGCTGTAATACAGGTTTGCTGACCAAGGCCTCCTTTAACTGACTATAGGCATTCTCACATTCTGGTGTCCAAATGATTTGGTCCGGGAATTCAAGGTTTCCGTCAATGGAGCTCCCAGTTCATTGAAATGTGGGATAAATTTGTGGTAGAACCCACACAATGAGAGAAAAGATCGCACATCCTTCTTCGTTTTTGGCCTTGGTGTACTTCTGATTTTCTCTAGGTTCTTTTCTTCTGGGACAATGTGTCCTGGAGTGATGGTGTGACCTAGAAATTCCAGAGTCTGGTAACCGATCATGCACTTGGTTGGACAAGCGGTAAGCCCTGCTTCCTTGAGTCTATTAAACACTCTCTCCAAGGATTTTA
Organism: Cepaea hortensis; assembly: GCA_963921405.1. NCBI lineage: Eukaryota > Metazoa > Mollusca > Gastropoda > Stylommatophora > Helicidae > Cepaea > Cepaea hortensis. The sequence continues at coordinate 94,478,487 of OY992891.1, forward strand.
AGTGGTCATCCAAACTGTCACTGGAAATCAGAATATCATCCATGAAAGAGATGATGGACGGATCTTGTAAAGGATCAAGTAAAGTCCTCATCATGCGTGTAAACACATTAGGTGCATTGCTGAGTCCAAAGGGCATGACCTTGAATTCGTAGTGTCCACTGGGTGTACTGAAAGCCAACAGTGGTCTAATCTCCGGTTTGACTGGTATCTGATAGTAACCCCGACTCAGATCCACCTTTGAAAAGTACCGAGCCTTATGGAGCCTAGCGAATAACTGCGTTGGATTCGGCAAAGGTTCCACCTGAAACTGTGTATGACTGTTCAGAAGTCGTTAATCTATACACAACCGGTTTTCTCCACTTGGTTTGCGTAACAAAACTACCCCTGCATTGTATGGGGATGTGGATGGTGCAATCACGTCATCCTCCAGCAGTTTCTGTATTTCCTCCTCCAGGGCCTTTTCCTTAGAGAATGGCACTGGGTAAACCTTTTGACGAACAGGCTCCTGTGTGGTCAAAGTCATCTCGAACTCAACCAACCTGGTTCGATCTAGTTTATCAGTCAGTATCTCATGAGACTTGAGAACCTGGGTTATCTTTTCCCTCTCCTGAGAGGTCAGATCAGGGTTCACTTGCACATCCCTATAGGTTCCCTGGTGTACCAAGGGATATTCCCTGCCCTCGTTGGTTCCCACTTCAGTCTCCACTGCAACTGCCATTGCCATGAGGTGCGCTGCCTTGTCTCCGGGTCTCTCTTCGTATTTCCGCAAGAGATTGATATGGAAAATCTTCGACTTTCCCCGGATCCGGATCTTATAGTTGGTTCTGGATAACACCCTTTCCACGAGAAATGGTCCTTGCCAACCTATCTCCAGTTTGTTGTTTCCCGTAGGGAGTTGCAACAAGACTTTATCTCCCACATCTAGAGATCTTTCTTTAGACCTACGGTTGTAATAAGCCGCATGTCTTTTCCTGGCCTTTTTCAAGTTTTGATTTGCCAGAGTCCATCCCTTGTGAAGTTTTTCTTTCAATTCCTCCACGTATTTAAAGGATGAGATCACTTCTTCTGACGTCCCCTCTTCAGTCCAACTCCTCAACATGGCTTCCAACGGTCCTTTGATTGGACGACCAAACAGCAACGTAGCGGGTGGTAGTCCTGTTGAGCCATGAGGAACTTCCCGATAGGCAAAGAGTGCTGCTGGGATATATTCATCCCACCTATCAGGTTTTTCCTGCGCTAGTTTCCTGAGCATTGTCATCAACGGGCCGTTTAAACGGTCTACTTGTCCATTGGCTTGAGGGTGGTAAGGGCTGGTATGTGTGTGGTTAGAGTGAAACACCCTAAATACCTCCTCCATGAGTTTTCCACAAAACTGAGACCCATTGTCCGTCAGAATTTGATCAGGGAAGCTTAATCTGGTAAAGGCCTCCATCAGTGCGTCCGCCACTCGTTTCGAGTCAATCGTGGTCAACGGTATGGCTTCACCCCACATTGTACAGCAATCCACCATTGTGAGTATATACATGTTCCTCTTCCTAGTCCTGGGAAGTGGACCCACGATATCGATGGCTACCCTCTCGAAAGGAGAGTTCATGATGGGCATCTCACCCAACACCACCGGTGCTGTCCAGTGTTTCGGTGCCACCCTCTGGCACTCAGGGCATGACTTCACATACCGACAAACATCATCTGTCATTCCCGGCCAATAGTAATGGCAGGAAATTCGCTGCATGGTGGCGGCAATACCCATATGTCCACTAAAGGAGATGGTATGCCCCATATGAAGAATTTGGGATCGGTGAGCTTTCGGGACGACCAACTGACCGTATAGGTTGTCTCCCCTTCCTGCTCTCCTGTAAAGTATCCTATTCTGCATGTAGTACTGCCCCCGTCCTGGTGGATCAGCACTTTTCTGCAGCTTTCTGTAGCAAGGACGTAAAGTATCATCCTCACTCTGGGCAGTTCGTAGCTCCCCCGGCATTGGGTTAGTCACAATTGTTTCTGCCTCTTCCGTTCTCGTCTGAGAGCGAGTCTGCATTGCTCCCATATGGATTGGCTCCCTGGGCATTCCCAGAAAGACATACCGGCAACAGAGGATTACTGGGAAAATGGGATCGGTCAATACAGCGGCCTTGATGGTGCCGATGACATACCTTGACCGAATCTCCACATTAGCAATGGGCAACTTCATGGCCACAGCACTCTTCTGTGCAGGCTGTATCTCCATAGTCTCACCTGTGAATTGTTCTGGATGTACCAGATCCGCAGAAATCACGGCCTCCCCGTCCAGTCCTGTGTCATATAAACACTCCACTTGACGACCGTTAACCTCTACCAATTCCACTACAGGTGGTTTTTCCTGGTCTGGAGTCTCTTCCTCGGCCTCGACCTGTTCTGTGGGCTCCACCTTAGATTTCCCGGGGCACTCGTCGAATTGAGTGTCTCCTGACTTTCCCCTGCAGTCAATATCATTGTGCGTATTCGACTTGCATTGGTTGCACCATTTCCCTGTCCTAGATTTTCTATTGTCGGACTTGAGTGAGCTCTCCTGGTGGCGAGCTTCCTTGTTGACCTTGGCATTTTCCGTGACAACCTCCTTGGAAGTCACTTGACATGCTGCGAAGTGAGGGTTCTTAGCCTTCGATTTGCAGTCCCTCGTATTGTGAGAGGGTGACTTACAAATTGAACACCACTTCTCCGACCACGGTAGTTTTGGTGTAGAGCTTGAAGTGCTCTTGCTTCCCTCCTTCTTCTTCTCTGAACTATCCTCTGATTTTTGCACATAAGGTTCCCACTTTTTAGTTCCTGAGTTTTTGGCTTTCTTCTTATCATGTTTCTCCTGACTTTTGGTGTTGGTGGAAAGGTTTTCCCCTGCCTCCCCAAGTACCTCGACGAACCGTTCTGCTAATTTAGTTACGAGGTCAATACGTTCCGCTCCTTGTTCTCCCAGGAACGTCCTGAGAGGTTTCGACATTTGCTTCTTCAGCTGGTCGACCACCATGAGCTCTTCCAGACTCTCATAGTCATGTGCGAACCCAGCCAAATCCATCCACTTAAGGAGATACGATTTTAGACGCAAACTGTAGGCGGCAAACAACTCCCCCGGTTCTCGTTTCGCTGCTCGAAATTTTTTCCGGTAGGTATGTGACGTAACCTCGAATCGTTTCAGCAGAGCCGTCTTTAACTCGTCATAATTGTTCTCTTGTCCTGGTGGCAGGCGAGAATAAACCTCGTAGCCGGTCCCACGTAATCCCTGGGATAGCTTGAGATTCCATTTGTTACGCTCCAGACCCATAGCAACAGACATTGCCTCGAAGCGTTGAAGGTACTGGTCAATCTTCTCTTTGTCCTCCTCGTAAACCGCTAAAGGAAACTTCATAGCATGCTACCCATGTCCACCTACTGGTGTTGAGCCTGGGATGGAGGAACCTCCAACTGCTCCCTCAGTCTCCCCATTAGATTGACTCTTCAACTCGAGTTCCCTCATCCGGTACTCGTGCTCCCTTTTCTGAGCCTCCTGCTCCGCTTCCCGTTTCCTAGCAGCTTCCTCACCTTCAAGTTTCCTAGCTGCCTGCTCAGCTTCCAATTTCTTAGCAGCCTGCTCTGCTTCCAATTTCCTAGCTTCTTGTTCCAACTCCATCCTTCTCAATTCCAACTCAGCCTTTCGATCTTCCCTTTCTGCATGACGATACTCTCTCTCCACTTCCTGTATGTAATCCGTTAGAGCAGAACCCGACAATCCCATTTCTTCCCCCTTTGCCTTTAATTCTTCGGTGGTTAGTTTCGGAGTGGCCATTTTACAGAGAGGTAAGTTAGCAGGTTGAGTAATATAACTGCAAATTAATATACAGATATATGACCAAGTACTATCAATCTAGATATTACCCCACCCAGCACATTCACTCAGTGACAAGAGTAGAATCAGGACCACAGACCTATGCAGACGTGTGAAATGTGAACAGGTAAGATATTAGTCCTAACCCCTATCCACATTCACTCTAGCTGGATTCTCCAATATGATATCTCCCTCTTATAACTAAGGATCCCGTGTCAAAAGACCCCGTTGTCAGAGGATCCCATTGTCCAAAGATCCCGTTTACGAGAGATCCCGCTGTCCAAAGATCCCGTTTACGAGAGATCCCGCTGTCCAAAGATCACGTTTACGAGAGATCCCGCTGTCCAAAGATCCCGTTATCGAGAGATTCCGCTGTCCAAAGATCCCGTTATCGAGCCCCCAATAATGTCGTGTCCTCCTTTAAAGTGTCGTCCCTGGAGTGAGGAGAGTCAACACCCACATTATAATATTTTTTTTTTCCTTTTCAATATCCTGGAGAATCCACCAGCTTCCGTCCAACACACTCCATCAGCCCGTGGACACCTTTTCCTATCACTCTCTCACTGTTGTACTATGCCCTCTCTCATACTTCCCCAACGCAACATACTCAACAACTCTTGCTTCCAAAAAATTAATAAAGATTAATTTATTAAAAGAAAAGTGTAACGTATATGAGACGTGTCTGTGAAGAAAATGTGTGTCGTGTATTCTGATGTAAATGTATAGGTCAGCCTTCAAAGTTCAGGATCAGAGTCCACTCATCATGGCAAGGATTACACGACATCACACGAGTCAGTACAATAGACCTCACCAATTGCCGCTTCTTTTCCGCCAGACTTGTTATCCTCCATGAACCTTGATACCATGAAAACTGAGTCCCATTCAAAACTACAGTCCGGGAACACTATTAATGGTTGTTCCTAACAAAAACTGTTCCTAATAGTTTGTAGAAAACTGAGATCTCCTAATTCCTGCACAGTAAAAAAGACAATAGAACACTGTCCCATGAACATGGCGTTTGTCCTTCTTGCGAAATGTTCTATGGATTTCCTTATTTTCTCGTTATTGTCTTAACGTAATGATGTTCTTGATATGTGGAACAACTACACTTAAATGTTATCTTTCCTCCAATGTGAACCTCAATCACTATTGGTATGTTAAAGACTGGTATGACCTACAACTCATTCGGTACTTATCCTGTAGGATAATTCTATCATTCAGCTCCCCTGAGCAATGTTTCTCATCTTCCTCTAGCATAGGCTCATTGATGAAGTTGCGGGTCAATCTTCCTGCACCAAACTTTATCCGGGATCTGATTTTTCCTTGGTTCCGTGTTCTTCCTTCCAACTAGAGGGAACCTGTAAAATAGATCATACAACTGGTGATAGCCTCCCCATCACTGATCTTTATTAGATGATCGTGGCCATCGGCCTCGCTCAGAAAATACAGTGAACCTAACTCTGTCAGGGACAGATGAACTGAACACAGAGGTTTTCATCAGGCCAAGACAAGAAGAAAAAAAAACACAACCAACAGCGTGCGGAACCCCCCCCCCCCCCCCCCCAGGGAGTACCCACTGGAAGATCCCAATTATTGCCCATTACTCAATTCTCAACTAGTAGAGCTAAGTATCACTTCCCTACTCTAGCTAGTTTTCCACTAACAGTGCTAATCATCACACTCTGGTTTTAACAAGACTACTGCCTATATTAATTAGGCCTAAATAGACTATATTGACTACCTTATGCAAAACCGCCTCATTCCGGGATGGCTGCTACACTTTGCCATAACGACACATGCTAGTTAATATTAAATTAATCTAACACTGTAGAGCTCTCCCACAAACACGTCCATCATAATCCACGGTTTTGGTCAACACTGTTTCTCGCAATCATGGTTTATGGCAAAACCTAAAATTGGTCACGTGACGGTATTCATTATGTCCACACAGGTGTTATTTGGACATATCATCCATTGTCCAGAATCTATTCTCCCTGGCTTAGTCACTGTCAGAGTTGTCATCACTTGTTTTGACATCCCCAACAAGCTAGCGAGTTACTGTATGCTCCCAACAACAGTTGTCAATAGCAATCTGCCAATCTGCGTGATGTCCGGAAACTATAAATGACAGACTGACTGTTTTCTCCCGAGCTGAGTACTTCCGCTTTCCATCCAACCTGTTTATGAACTGTCAAAGCGATGTATGGACTCATCTCACTCACTTCCCCTACACATCTGCAGCTGTTAACTTTGCCCGACCTGTGATGGGTGACATCCGATTGCAAGCAGGATTCGACGGGTTCCATCTGTATTCGAATGTTGACAAACTGTCAAAGCGATGCAGGGACCCGTCTCACTCACCACCGAGTGTTCCCAATCCATCGACCAGATGTAAACACGTGCAGTTACATTTTCTGGATTTGTTGAAACAACCTTTGGTCTCGAACATGCCGCTAATTCAGAACGCCTTTTATTCTCATCACTGGTTAAATCACGTTGGTCTATTATGTGACAGAAGTATTGGAGAACATCGTGACGACTGGAAAGGTCGAGGAGAAGAGAAGCAGAGGCCGACCAAGAGAAATGATGTTGAATGGATTGAGATGGTGGCGCGGAGGAATATCAGCAGCAGAGTTGATCCAGAAAACTAAAGTCCGGGATAAGTGGAGGGACGTGGACGCCTACGCCAGCTGCTATATCTCTTTGATGATGATAATAAGGTATCTGGCAGCCGCATGGCAGAGTAGATAGTGTGCAAGCCTGCCAGGACAGTAGTCCGGTTCAATCTTCAACAGCGGCCGAATCATGTTTTCCTCCTTGGACTCGACCCAGCCTCCCAGGTCGTCCTAACCTAAAATAAGTATCAGGAAATGTCCTGGAAATAAAAGGGACCTGAGTAGTCTTACCGACACCCCGACCGAAGGGCTGGTTTGCCTAACCAAATTTGTCCCCGGCCACACGTACACCCCTCACTGAAGGGCTGGTTTGTCTAACCAAATTTGTCGCTAGCCACACGTACATCCCCCACCGAAGGGCTGGTTTGTCTAACCAAATTTGTCGCTAGCCACACTTACATCCCCCACCGAAGGGCTGGTTTGTCTAACCAAATTTGTCGCTAGCCACACGTACATCCCCCACCGAAGGGCTGGTTTGTCTAACCAAATTTGTCGCTAGCCACACGTACATCCCCCACCGAAGGGCTGGTTTGTCTAACCAAATTTGTCACTAGCCATACGTACATCCCCCACCGAAGGGCTGGTTTGTCTAACCAAATTTGTCACTAGCCATACGTACATCCCCCACCGAAGGGCTGGTTTGTCTAACCAAATTTTTGTCGCTAGCCACACGTACATCCCCCACCGAAGGGCTGGTTTGTCTAACCAAATTTGTCGCTAGCCACACGTACATCCCCCACCGAAGGGCTGGTTTGTCTACACAAATATGACTCGAGCCACACGTACTCGGTACGCCTCAAAGCCTTAAACAAGGTCCTTGAGTTTCAAGTGACACCCTGGGTAAGAGCAGCGGCGGCTTAGTGAATAGGGTGTTTTCTGACCACAACAGTGGTTCGGGGTCGATCCCTGGCATTGACAGGATTGATTTTAATAATATGTACTGGTCTAGGAACTACACAGCCCGGGAAAATGGTAAATGGGTCATCTTCGGAATACAAGCACATTCTTAAGGAAGTGAACAGACGACCTCACCTCATTATGCTGTTAATTTGAATATAACCCGCGACCCTTTCTGCCACCTTTAAAGTCTGGGTAATTCCCTGCAGACTCGTAATACCCTTAAAGTCTGGGTACTTCCCGAAGACTGGGAATACTCATTAACACTGGGTAATTCCCGCAGACTGGAAATACCCTTAAAGTCTGAGTAATTCCCCGCAGACTGGGAATACCCTTTAACACTGGGTAATTTCTCGCAAACTGAGAATAGTCTTTAACACTGGGTAATTCCCCGCAGACTGGGAATACCCTTAAATCTGGGTAATTCCCCGCAGACTGGGAATATTCTTAAAGCCAGGGTAATTCCCTGCGGACTGGGACTACCCTTTAACACTGGGTAATTCCCTGCAGACTGGGAATATCCTTAAAGCCTGGGTAATTCCCCAGAGACTGGGAATACCACTTAACACTGGGTAATTCCCTGCAGACAGGGAATACCCTTTAACACTGGGTAATTCCCTGCAGACTGGGAATATCCTTAAAGTCTGGGTAATTCCCTGCAGACTGGAAATACCCCATAACACTGGGTAATACCCCGCAGTCTGGGAAAACCCTTTAACACTGGGTAATTCCCCGCAGACTGGGAATACCCTTTAAGTTTGGGTAATTCCCGCGGCCTGGGACTATAGTTAAAGTTTGGGTTGTTCCCCGGGATTGGTATACAAAAGTTTCACTGAAGTTTAAAGTCTGAAATGTTTTTGACTTATACCTACAAAAAATCCAAGAATGGAATAATCAGAATATCCTGGGAAACTTAAATGATGGTCAAGGAAACGATCTACTATCGTAAAGACAATGAAAGAATTAGAATGTCGATGTCAAAGTGCAGTAAGTAAAGTGGTATGCAGTGTAAGCCCCGTAACTGTATGGACCAATCTGTACTCGATGTGTGACGTAGGCAATATCCCGCCGGCCGATTTTACTTTCCATTACATTTCCAAGTACCCAATTTAGACTGGGCCGATATAGGAACCCCAGGTCAATGGGAGAAGAATCCCCGCCTGGGTCGAGTTTCGAACACATATCCATCACGATGCATTCTAGCCACTGTACTGCAATGTTTCCCTAGATGTCAGAAGCGAGACAAACAAGTCAATTACAAAATGAGAGCCTTATTAAAAACATATATATTTCATGGAGCACTTAGAACGGTGTCAGGACAAGCAGACAGAAGAAGTGAATTTATAACAGGTTAAAATGTCAAGATGATCGTCTTCATTGTCACGAGCGCCATGAGTTAACCAGCTAATAATACCGACGTTTGCGTGGCGTATATTTTCTAGGCCACAAAAGTCGTACTAACAGAGTAAACACAGCTGCACAGGTTACATCGTGTCAGCCCATAAACACATTTGGTGGTGAGTGAGAAGGAATGGATACATCGAGTTGGCAGTTCATTAACAGTTAGAATCACATATGATTGTCGGCTTAGGATATGGAATGGTTCCGTTTGTCATCTATACTGCCGGACATCAGACGGAAATGGCTGCTGGGATTGTCACCACGGAACAGAAGATTGACAGTTTATCAACAGGTCGGAAGTGCCCGACTAGGGAGAAAACAGTGCATCTGTCAATTCTTGGTTTCCGGCACATCGAGAGGATTGACGGGGTTATTTGCAACTCTTTGTTGTAACTCGACAGAAACTCGCTGGCTTGTTTTGAGAATCTAAACTATTACTGACAACTTTGACAGGACTTAAGCCAGGAAAATAGTTTCCTGACAAGGGATGATCTGCCACTGTGCCACCTGTGTGGGGGCATAAAGGATAACGTCACGTGGCCAACTTTGGTAGTTTGCCATATAAACCCGAGTTGGGATCAACTAGGGTGGACTTGAAAAATGCTCTAGTCAGAGTGCCAGGGCACTGCAGTGCTTAGTGGAAATAATATCTACCGTGTGTTAATTAGTGACTTAATTTTGCACGTGCCTATAATGGCAGATGTAGATATGATTGATAGGACTGCAGTAGTGCCATTTAAGGTATAACCTATTATATATATATTCGTTATAATTAATATAGACTGTGGCCTTGTTAAACTATAGTGTGATGATTAGCACTGTTAGTGGAAACTAGCTAGAGTAGTGAAGTGATACGTGGCTCTTTTAGCTAGAATAGATTAGTGAAGTGCTGATAAGCTTTACTAGTTGAGAATTGAGTAATGAGGGATAATTGGGATCTTCCCGTAGGTGTCCCTGGTGGGCGGGGTTCCGCATTCTGTTTGCTGATTTTTTCTTTGTCATAGCCTGATTCGGCTCTAGGTGGGTAGCTAATCTGCTCTATGACTAAGTCTAGTTAGCTAAAGATCATTAAGCAAGGTGATAGGCTTACACTCAGCCGAAAGGATCAGTGACTAGTACTATCACCAGATGTGTTGTTTCTATCCTAGGTTCCCTACCAGATCCAAGGAAACTCAACAAAGTTTTGGGAAAACATCCAATCCCATTCGGAAGAACACCAGTTCAACAATCAATAGAGTTGCATACAGAACGTAACTTACGCTAGAAGGAAATTTATTCATCAAAGAGAGTGATGCATACTGATGCACCACACAGCATTAGACAGTAGTAACGAACCGAGAACCGGCTAAGAGTACCTAGTGTTAGTACAGCAACAATTAACATTAGAAATTAGCACTTATGGACTGAATGGTTCGATGTGCAACGAGGATGATCTGTCGACTAACTAACTAACTAACTAACTGCGTACACACTACAAAAGACTTGTGCAGTTTGTTAAGGAACGTTAGGAACGGACATTGTGTAGAGTGCAACCGGTCCATGATTAACTGTTAATACCACCGGTGTCTATTTCGGATGTTCATGAAATTGGATTACCAGAGGTCTACAGAGGCAAAGCAGTATCCGGCAAGATGGTTTCGGCAACGGGTGAGAAGTACATGTTCTGACGTAACGTGCTGTGGTCTATCTTTGCTGGGATCAGCTGACTGGGTTGTTGTCTGAGAGTCAGAGTCTACACACTTTATAGAACACGTCACACATTTTCTTCACATACACGTCTCATATACGTTACACTTTTATTTTAATAAATTACTCTTTATTAATTTCTAGAAGCAAGAGTTGTTGAGTATGTTGCGTTGGGGAAGTATGAGAAGGGGGCATAGTACGACAGTGTGAGAGTGATAGGAAGAGGTGTCCATAGGCTGATGGAGTGTGTTGGACGGAAGCTGGTGGATTCTCCAGAATATTGAGAGGAAACAAATATTATAATGTGGGTGTCGACTCTCTTCACTCCAGGGACGACACTGTAAAGGAGGACACGACATTATTGGGGGCTCGTAAACGTGATCTTTGGACAGCGGGATCTCTCGTAAACGTGATCTTTGGACAGCGGGATCTCTCGTAAACGGGATCTAAGGACAGCGGGATCTCTCGTAAATGGGATCTTTGGACAGCGGGATCTCCTGCAAGCAGGAACGTTTGACAGGGGGATCTTCTGACAACGGGGTCTTTTGACACGGGATCCTTAGTTATTAGAGGGAGATATCATTTTGGAGAATCCAGCTAGAGTGAATGTGGATAGGGGTTAGGACTGATATCTTACCTGTTCACACTTCACACGTCTGCATAGGTCTGTGGTCCTGATTCTACTCTTGTCACTGAGTGAATGTGCTGTGTGTAGTAATATCTATATTTATAGTACTTGTTCATATATCTGTATAGTAATTTGCAGTTATATTGTACTAGACCTGCTAGCTTACCTCTCTGTATAATGGCCACCCCTAAACTTAGCACAGCAGAATTAAAGGCAAGGGGGGAAGAAATGGGATTGGCGGGGTCTGCTCTAACGGATTACATACAGGAAGTGGAGAGAGAGTATCGTCAAGCAGAAAGGGATGATCGAAAGGCCGAGCTGGAATTGAGAAGGATGGAATTGGAAGCTGAGCAATCAGCTAAGAAATTGGAAGCTGAGCAGGCAGCTAGGAAATTTGAAGCTGAGCAAGCAGCTAGGAAATTAGAAGCTGAACAGGAAGCACAGAAAAGGGAGCACGAGTACCGGATGAGGGAACTCGAGTTGAAGAGTCAATCTAATGGAGAAACTGAGGGAGCAGTTGGAGGTTCCTCCATCCCAGGATCAACACCAGTAGGTGGATATGGGTACCAGGCTATGAAGTTTCCTTTAGCGGTCTACGAGGAGGACAAAGAGAAGATTGACCAGTACCTTCAACGCTTCGAGGCTATGTCAGTTGCTATGGGTCTGGAGCGTAACAAATGGAATCTTAAGCTATCCCAGGGTTTACGCGGGACCGGTTACGAGGTTTATTCTCGCCTGCCACCAGGACATGAGAACAATTATGACGAGTTAAAGACGGCTCTGCTGAAACGATTCGAGGTTACGTCACATACCTACCGGAAAAAATTTCGAGCAGCGAAACGAGAACCGGGGGAGTTGTTTGCCGCCTACAGTTTGCGTCTAAAATCTTATCTCCATAAGTGGATGGATTTGGCTGGGTTCGCACATGACTATGAGAGTCTGGAAGAGCTCATGGTGGTCGACCAGCTGAAGAAGCAAATGTCTAAACCTCTCAGGACGTTCCTGGGAGAACAAGGAGCGGAACGTATTGACCTCGTGACTAAATTAGCAGAACGGTTCGTCGAGGTACATGGGGAGGCAGGGGAAAACCTTTCCACCAACACCAAAAGTCAAGAGAAACATGACAAGAAGAAAGCCAAAAACTCAGGAACCAAAAAGTGGGAACCTTATGTGCAAAAATCAGAGGATAGTTCAGAGAAGAAGAAGGAGGGAAGCAAGAGCACTTCAAGCTCTACACCTAAACGACCGTGGTCGGAGAAGTGGTGTTCAATTTGTAAGTCACCCTCTCACAATACGAGGGACTGCAAATCGAAGGCTAAGAACCCTCACTTTGCAGCATGTCAAGTGACTTCCAAGGAGGTTGTCACGGAAAATGCCAAGGTCAACAAGGAAGCTCGCCACCAGGAGAGCTCATTCAAGTCCGACAATAGAAAATCTAGGACAGGGAAATGGTGCAACCAATGTCAGTCAAACACGCACAATGCTATTGACTGCAGGGGAAAGTCAGGAGACACTCAATTCGTCGTGTGCTCAGGAAAACCTAAGGTGGAGCCCACCGAACAGGTCGAGGCCGAGGAAGAGACTCCAGACCAGGAAAAGCCACCTGTAGTGGAATTGGTAGAGGTTAACGGTCGTCAAGTGGAGTGTTTATACGAAACAGGACTGGACGGGGAGGCCGTGATTTCTGCGGATCTGGTACATCCAGAACAATTCACAGGTGAGACATTGGATATACAGCCTGCACAGAAGAGTGCTGTAGTCATGAAGTTGCCTATTGCTAATGTGGAGATTCGGTCAAGGTACGTCACCGGCACCATCAAGGCCGCTGTATTGACCGATCCCATTTTTCCAGTCATCCTAGGTTGCCGGTATGTCTTTCTGGGAATGCCCAGGGAGCCAATCCATATGGGAGCAATGCAGACTCGCTCTCAGACGAAAACGGAAGAGGCAGACGCAATTGTGACTAACCCAATGCCGGGGGAGCTACGAACTGCCCAGAGTGAGGATGATACTTTACGTCCTTGCTACAAAAAGCTGCAGAAAAGTGCTGATCCACCAGGACGGGGGCAGTACTACATGAAGAATAGGATACTCTACAGGAGAGCAGGAAGGGGAGACAACCTATACGGTCAGTTGGTCGTCCCGAAAGCTCATCGGTCCCAAATTCTTCCTATGGGGCATACCATCTCCTTTAGTGGACACATGGGTATTGCCGCCACCATGCAGCGGATTTCCTGCCACTACTATTGGCCGGGAATGACAGATGATGTGCGTCGGTATGTGAAGTCATGCCCTGAGTGCCAGAGGGTGGCACCGAAACACTGGACAGCACCGGTGATGTTGGGTGAGATGCCCATCATGAACTCTCCTTTCGAGAGGGTAGCCATCGATATCGTGGGTCCACTTCCCAGGACTAGGAAGAGGAACATGTATATACTCACAATGGTGGATTGCTGTACAATGTGGGGTGAAGCCATACCGTTGACCACGATTGACTCGAAAAGAGTGGCGGACGCACTGATGGAGGCCTTTACCAGATTAGGCTTTCCGGATCAAATTCTGACGGACAATGGATCACAGTTTTGTGGAAAACTCATGGAGGAGGTATTTAGGGTGTTTCACTCTAACCACATACATAGCAGCCCTTACCACCCTCAAGCCAATGGACAAGTAGAGCGTTTCAACGGCACGTTGATGACAATGCTCAGGAAACTAGCGCAGGAAAAACCTGATAGGTGGGATGAATATATCCCAGCAGCACTCTTTGCCTATCGGGAAGTTCCTCATGGCTCAACAGGACTACCACCCGCTACGTTGCTGTTTGGTCGTCCAATCAAAGGACCGTTGGAAGCCATGTTGAGGAGTTGGACTGAAGAGGGGACGTCAGAAGAAGTGATCTCATCCTACAAATACGTGGAGGAACTGAAAGAAAAACTCCACAAGGGATGGACTCTGGCAAATCAAAACTTGAAAAAGGCCAGGAAAAGACATGCGGCTTACTACAACCGTAGGTCTAAAGAAAGATCTCTAGAGGTGGGAGACAAAGTCTTGTTGCTACTCCCAACGGGAAACAACAAACTGGAGATAGGTTGGCAAGGACCATTTCCCGTGGAAAGGGTGATATCCAGAACCAACTATCAGATCCGGATCCGGGGAAAGTCGAAGATTTTCCATATCAATCTCTTGCGGAAATACGAAGAGAGACCCGGAGACAAGGCAGCTCACCTCATGGCAATGGCAGTTGCAGTGGAGACGGAAGTGGGAACCAGCGAGGGCAGGGAATATCCCTTGGTACACCAGGAAACCTATAGGGATGTGAAAGTGAACCCTGATCTGACCTCCCAGGAGAGGGAAAGGATAACCCAGGTTCTCAAGTCTCATAAGGAGATACTGACTGATAAACCAGGACGAACGAGGTTGGTTGAGTTCGAGATGACTTTGACCACACAGGAGCCGGTTCGCCAAAAGGTTTACCCAGTGCCATTCTCTAAAGAAAAGGCCCTGGAGGAGGAAATACAAAAACTGCTGGAGGATGACGTGATTGCACCATCCACATCCCCATACAATGCGGGGGTAGTTTTGTTACGCAAACCAAGTGGAGAACACCGGTTGTGTATAGACTACTGACTTCTGAACAGTCACACACAATTTCAGGTGGAACCTTTGCCGAATCCAACTCAGTTATTCGCTAGGCTCCATAAGGCTCGGTACTTTTCAAAGGTGGATCTGAGTCGGGGGTACTATCAGATACCAGTCAAACCGGAGATTCGACCACTGTTAGCTTTCAGTACACCCAGTGGACACTACGAATTCAAGGTCATGCCCTTTGGACTCAGCAATGCACCTAGTGTGTTTACACGCATGATGAGGACTTTACTAGATCCGTTACAGGATCCGTCCATCATCTCATTCATGGATGATATTCTGATTTCCAGTGACAGCTTGGATGACCACTTACAATCCTTGGAGAGAGTGTTTAAGAGGCTCAAGGAAGCAGGGCTTACTGCTCGTCCAACCAAGTGCATGATTGGTTACCAGACTCTGGAATTTCTAGGTCACACCATCACTCCAGGACACATTGTTCCAGAAGAGAAGAACCTGGAGAAAATCAGAAATGCACCAAGACCTAAAACGAAGAAGGATGTGCGATCTTTTCTCTCGTTGTGTGGGTTCTACCACAAATTTATCCCACATTTCACTGAACTGGGAGCTCCGTTGACGGAAACCTTGAAAAAGGGATTCCCGGACCAAATCATTTGGACACCAGAATGTGAGAATGCCTATAGTCAGTTAAAGGAGGCCTTGGTCAGCAAACCTGTATTACAGCTCCCTGACCTTTCCAAACAATTTGTGTTGAGAACAGATGCGAGTGCGATTGGAATTGGAGCCGCTTTGTTACAGGAAGGAAAAGACGATGCTTCGGTTTTAAAACCTGTGGCATACGCAAGTAAGAAACTTCTACAGGCGGAGAGGAATTATTCAACTGTCGAGAGAGAGTGTTTATCCCTCGTATGGGCAGTGCAAAAATTTCAGCCATATTTGTATGGAGTTAAGTTTCGAGTCCAGTCGGATCATCAACCCCTGATGTTCCTGGCTACTTCTCAGAAGCTCAACGCACGTTTGATGCGGTGGTCGTTGTTACTTCAACCGTATAATTTCACAGTAGAGTACATTCCTGGGAAGGAAAATGTTGGAGCGGACTTCTTGTCAAGACACCCAGCTCCTGAAGAAGAGGAATGAATCATCTGGATTTAACTCATGGTGGAGAAGAGTGAGATGGACTACTCTCTTAAGAGGGGGCCTATGTCACGAGCGCCATGAGTTAACCAGCTAATAATACCGACGTTTGCGTGGCGTATATTTTCTAGGCCACAAAAGTCGTACTAACAGAGTAAACACAGCTGCACAGGTTACATCGTGTCAGCCCATAAACACATTTGGTGGTGAGTGAGAAGGAATGGATACATCGAGTTGGCAGTTCATTAACAGTTAGAATCACATATGATTGTCGGCTTAGGATATGGAATGGTTCCGTTTGTCATCTATACTGCCGGACATCAGACGGAAATGGCTGCTGGGATTGTCACCACGGAACAGAAGATTGACAGTTTATCAACAGGTCGGAAGTGCCCGACTAGGGAGAAAACAGTGCATCTGTCAATTCTTGGTTTCCGGCACATCGAGAGGATTGACGGGGTTATTTGCAACTCTTTGTTGTAACTCGACAGAAACTCGCTGGCTTGTTTTGAGAATCTAAACTATTACTGACAACTTTGACAGGACTTAAGCCAGGAAAATAGTTTCCTGACAAGGGATGATCTGCCACTGTGCCACCTGTGTGGGGGCATAAAGGATAACGTCACGTGGCCAACTTTGGTAGTTTGCCATATAAACCCGAGTTGGGATCAACTAGGGTGGACTTGAAAAATGCTCTAGTCAGAGTGCCAGGGCACTGCAGTGCTTAGTGGAAATAATATCTACCGTGTGTTAATTAGTGACTTAATTTTGCACGTGCCTATAATGGCAGATGTAGATATGATTGATAGGACTGCAGTAGTGCCATTTAAGGTATAACCTATTATATATATATTCGTTATAATTAATATAGACTGTGGCCTTGTTAAACTATAGTGTGATGATTAGCACTGTTAGTGGAAACTAGCTAGAGTAGTGAAGTGATACGTGGCTCTTTTAGCTAGAATAGATTAGTGAAGTGCTGATAAGCTTTACTAGTTGAGAATTGAGTAATGAGGGATAATTGGGATCTTCCCGTAGGTGTCCCTGGTGGGCGGGGTTCCGCATTCTGTTTGCTGATTTTTTCTTTGTCATAGCCTGATTCGGCTCTAGGTGGGTAGCTAATCTGCTCTATGACTAAGTCTAGTTAGCTAAAGATCATTAAGCAAGGTGATAGGCTTACACTCAGCCGAAAGGATCAGTGACTAGTACTATCACCAGATGTGTTGTTTCTATCCTAGGTTCCCTACCAGATCCAAGGAAACTCAACAAAGTTTTGGGAAAACATCCAATCCCATTCGGAAGAACACCAGTTCAACAATCAATAGAGTTGCATACAGAACGTAACTTACGCTAGAAGGAAATTGATTCATCAAAGAGAGTGATGCATACTGATGCACCACACAGCATTAGACAGTAGTAACGAACCGAGAACCGGCTAAGAGTACCTAGTGTTAGTACAGCAACAATTAACATTAGAAATTAGCACTTATGGGCTGAATGGTTCGATGTGCAACGAGGATGATCTGTCGACTAACTAACTAACTAACTAACTGCGTACACACTACAAAAGACTTGTGCAGTTTGTTAAGGAACGTTAGGAACGGACATTGTGTAGAGTGCAACCGGTCCATGATTAACTGTTAATACCACCGGTGTCTATTTCGGATGTTCATGAAATTGGATTACCAGAGGTCTACAGAGGCAAAGCAGTATCCGGCAAGATGGTTTAGGCAACGGGTGAGAAGTACATGTTCTGACGTAACGTGCTGTGGTCTATCTTTGCTGGGATCAGCTGACTGGGTTGTTGTCTGAGAGTCAGAGTCTACACACTTTATAGAACACGTCACACATTTTCTTCACATACACGTCTCATATACGTTACACTTTTATTTTAATAAATTACTCTTTATTAATTTCTAGAAGCAAGAGTTGTTGAGTATGTTGCGTTGGGGAAGTATGAGAAGGGGGCATAGTACGACAGTGTGAGAGTGATAGGAAGAGGTGTCCATAGGCTGATGGAGTGTGTTGGACGGAAGCTGGTGGATTCTCCAGAATATTGAGAGGAAACAAATATTATAATGTGGGTGTCGACTCTCTTCACTCCAGGGACGACACTGTAAAGGAGGACACGACATTCATTGCACCGGGTTTATCCAGTTTGGCTCGGTCTCATTCCACATAGTGGCCTGTTGAAAATGTCGTACAAAGCACGAACTCCGTAGCTCCAGCGACGATCCCCTGGAATCTCCAAGAAAACTGTACGCATGATCCGAACGACGTAGCCCGGAATCGAACCCACAACTTTCGGAGCGCTAGACAATCAGCGTAACCACTTGGCCACAGAGACTCACCGGAAGAAGTGTTCAGCATTGGAACTAAATGTGCGCAGTTGTAAAAGGAATGAGTGAGCGCCCGCCATGTCACCCGTGCAGCATGTTGTCTCCATGACGACCACCGACAGACACGAAGGGAGGATAACAGTCAATACAGTTTGGTACCAACGACATTCACACACTAATAGCAACATCAGAGGAAGAATTACAAGCCCACACAAATAGTCTAAACGAAGCGTGTATGGAACAACATATGAAAATTAGTACAAGTAAAACAAAGGTAATGGTAATAACCAAAGGTAATAACCAAAGAAGAAAATACCAACAAAGATTCATCTAAAAGAACACCCCCTGAAACAATTAAAGGGCTTCAAGTACTTAGGAAGTATAATATCATCAAATTGGAAATCAGAAGACGAGATCGAAAACAGATGCAATAAGGCAAACCAACTCATTGGACAAATGGTACCAATACTAAAGAACAAACATGTATCAATAACTACTAAGAAAGCACTTTACAACACAATCTTTCTACCAACTCTATGCTACCAATGCCAAACCTGAACAGTGACAGAAAAAGAGAAAAGAAAAAATTACAACAACAGAAATGAGATTCCTGAGAAGAATACTCAACGTATCAAGAAGAGAGAAAATCAGGAATGAAGTATTAGGACTAAAGTGTGGGTTATAGCAGCGCTAGATTTCATCAGAAAACAGTTTGGCCATGTAACTAGATTACCAACTAACAGTATACTTCAACAAGTAATGATGTATAGACCAAATGGAAGCAAAAGAAAATGCCGGCTACGTAAACGATGGGCAGAGGGAATAACAGAGAACATGGGAATCTCGATACATGAAGCCCATAAATGGGCACTCTCCCGCTGTTGGTTAGGGTAAGGGTTGCTAGGATTAGACTGCATCTATACTTTGTATTTCAACTTGAGATTACATTTCATGTCTTTGCTATCAACCGTTTGCCAAAGACACGTAATTAGACCAAAGTAGGGTCAAGAAAATGGAAAACTAGGCGTGGAACTCAGTGAAACATCAGCATAGGGCATGACACCAACGTGAACAAAACTTAACTGTAAAACTTTGTACAGTGGCAAATATTGTAATAATCACTTAGTCAGCGAGATAGCCACAATATATATTTAGACATGAGAATGTAACTTTACTAATGTGGTCTCATCATCTCATATTGTTCCTCTTGTGCCATGCGGTGTCGAGGTGAAGTATAAACAGTGGAAGAGCGCCCGTTTTTGGGCTTCACATATCGAGATTCCCATGGACTCTGTTATTCCCTCTGTCCATCCTTTACAAGGTCGGCCTCTTCTTCTGCTTCCATTTGGAGCACAGAGGGAAACTATATTAGTTAATGATGTAGCAGAAACGTGCAATGGTTATGTGAAGTCTTAGAACTAGCACGTTTTTAAGAGCCTGGGAGAAATAGGTGGTCAATCTTGGCCCCGCGTATTGAACCCTCGTCCAACCGCAAGTATGCCAGTGTCGTCTTAACGCCCTAACCGCTCGCTTGCATAACACAAGCACACGCATACACGTTACATGTAGCTTTTCTGTAGCAAGCAACCAGTATGAACTATGGACCATTTCATAAGTAAGATAGTTTGTGCTTCAAAAGAGGCTTAATATTTACAACCCATGGCGGGCACCAGGGATGGAGTTATACCTCTCCATAGCACAAAGCCTGAGCTAAATTGTGTAGACAATGTGTTGCCCATTCAGCATGCTCCCTCTCTCGGCCTGCCTTGTGTACTCCAGAGGAAAGGTAACACCCCTACATCTGGAACAAGACCAGCAGCAGAAGCTGCCGGATCAGCAAAGCAATGCTCTAACTGCCCGCATATCGGATCTTTGATTCTAGACTAATTGTCGACCAAAGCTTAGGGCCTGGTCTGCCCTTCTATAACATTTTTTTCTTTTTGTTGCATTTCCTCGCACCAGGATAAGGCTTGTACCTGCCCAATTGCGCTCATGCGCCCGAAGCCGTTGGCACATTGTGGGGTGACGGGTTTGGTAAGCGCTGCCCGACATTCAGCGCTAACAGAATACTGTCTACTGTCATACGGTAGCTCGGTCATATCTGACTACGTCCTGCAGAAAATCGTCGACTGTATATTTAAATGTTACAGAACAACGTTTAGAATAGCAAGAATCAAAGGGTAAAATAATACAAAATACTAACATTCAAGATCTGAACATCTATGAAATCTGGCTGAAGAACACCATCCTGTCTCGCAGACTACTTGGCTAAGTCAGCTAGCAATGAAATCAAACCCGTGGAACAAGTGATAACAGTGTATACATTGTACAAGGCACGAGGCTCGACGTTATGACACCGGGTTTTTTCATAGCTGGCCCGGTCTCAGAGCGGCCTGGCGAAAGCGTCGCACAGTGCACGAACTCCGTAGCTCCAGCAACAACCCCTTGGAGTCTCCGAGAAATGTTCACTCGTGAACCAAATTATGCAGTCCACTACCTTCGGAGCGCGAGGCAGACGATGTAACCACTCACAGAGACCACCCTATACCGGCCAGTCAATGTGAGCTGTTCTGAATCTCAAACTTGTGACATTCTGCTCAACCTCTCCACGGATGTGAAGTTTCCATCATCAAAATCCCCATCCTTATTTCTGAGCTTGGCATATGACACAACAACCTCAAGTCTGAGACTGGATGTGGAAGCGGTTACTGCAGCTTTCCACTGGTTGGAGAACACACTGTATATGCATATAGTGATTAAAACGGATTCACAAAGCATGCTGGCAAAGGTGAAGACTGGCATGCTTCGTGCAGAATGGCATGCATCAATTCAGGGGTCGCTGGCAATGAACAAGCAGACAGATTGGCTGGTGCCCCATCATTAAATGGTGATTTGATGCCTGATAATGCAGATGTGGTGAAGTCAATCTGGGAGCACATGAATAATGCAGAAGAACAGATTGACTATTATGGTCTAGAGAGAATGCAGCAGCAAATGGTGGTCAGAAGATCTGGTCGACAGTCATCACCCAGAGGTACAGCAAGACGGACATATAATCAGATTGTAACGGGCACCATTAGTATGGGAATTCTCCGCTAGCTGTTGAAGATGAGGACCGAGTGCGTATGGGACTTCCCCGAGTGCAATGTAGTAGGTTCTTAACACAACTTAGCTCAAAATAACTCAACTCAACTCAACATAACTCAACTCAACTCAACATAACTCAACTCAACTCAACTCAACATAACTCAACTCAACTCAATTCAACTCAACTCAACTCAATATAACTCAACTCAACTCAACATAACTCAACTCAACTCAATATAACTCAACTTGAAAAGGAATTAAAGCGCTCTACAATACAATACCCGTGGACATGGTATTTTCTCAACGGGTCGGGAGGACATCCCCAGCACAGCCTCGCTCAGATAGACGGTCGGGAGAAAATCCCCAGCACAGCCTCTCTCAGATAGACGGTCGGGAAGACATCCCCAGGACAACATCGCTCAGATAGACGGTCGGGAGGACATCCCCAGCACAGCCTCGCTCGGATAGACGGTTGGGAGGACATCCCCAGCACAGCCTCGCTCAGATAGACGGTCGGGAGGACATCCCCAGCACAGCCTCGCTCAGATAGACGGTCGGGAGGACATCCCCAAGACAGCTCGCTCAGATAGATGGTCGGGAGGACATTCCCAGCACAGCCTCGCTCAGATAGACGGTCGGGAGGACATCCCCAGCACAGCCTCGCTCAGATAGACGGTCGGGAGGACATCCCCAGCACAGCCTCACTCAGATAGACGGTCGGGAGGACATCCCCAGCACAGCCTCGCTCAGATAGACGGTCGGGAGGATATCCCCAGCACAGCCTCGCTCAGATAGACGGTCGGGAGGACATCCCCAGCACAGCCTCGCTCAGATAGACGGTCGGGAGAAAATCCCCAGCACAGCCTCTCTCAGACAGACGGTCGGGAAGACATCCCCAGGACAACATCGCTCAGATAGACGGTCGGGAGGACATCCCCAGCACAGCCTCGCTCGGATAGACGGTTGGGAGGACATCCCCAGCACAGCCTCGCTCAGATAGACGGTCGGGAGGACATTCCCCGCACAGCCGCGCTCAGATAGACGGTCGGGAGGACATCCCCAGCACAGCCTCGCTCAGATAGATGGTCGGGAGGACATCCCCAGCACAGCCTCGCTTAGATAGACGGTCGGGAGGATATCCCCAGCACAGCCTCGCTCAGATAGACGGTCGGGAGGACATCCCCAGCACAGCCTCGCTCAGATAGACGGTCGGGAGGACATCCCCAAGACAGCCTCGCTCAGATAGATGGTCGGGAGGACATCCCCAGCACAGCCTCGCTCAGATAGACGGTCGGGAGGACATCCCCAGCACAGCCTCGCTCAGATAGACGGTCGGGAGGACATCCCCAAGACAGCTCGCTCAGATAGATGGTCGAGAGGACATTCCCAGCACAGCCTCGCTCAGATAGACGGTCGGGAGGATATCCCCAGCACAGCTTCGCTCAGATAGACGGTCGGGTGGAAATCCCCAGCACAGCCTCGCTTAGATAGACGGTCGGGAGGACATCCCCAGGACAGCCTCGCTCAGATAGATGGTCGAGAGGACATCCCCAAGACAGCCTCGCTCAGACAGACGGTAGGAGGACATCCCCAGCACAGCCTCGCTCAGATAGACGGTCGGGAGGACATCCCCAAGACAGCTCGCTCAGATAGATGGTCGGGAGGACATTCCCAGCACAGCCTCGCTCAGATAGACGGTCGGGAGGATATCCCCAGCACAGCCTCGCTCAGATAGACGGTCGGGAGGACATCCCCAGCACAGCCTCGCTCAGATAGACGGTCGGGAGGACATCCCCAAGACAGCTCGCTCAGATAGATGGTCGGGAGGACATCCCCAGCACAGCCTCGCTCAGATAGACGGTCGGGAGGGCATCCCCAGCACAGCCTCGCTCAGATAGACGGTCGGGAGGACATCCCCAGCACAGCCTCGCTCAGATAGATGGTCGGGAGGATATCCCCAGCACAGCCTCGCTCAGATAGACGGTCGGGTGGAAATCCCCAGCACAGCCTCGCTTAGATAGAAGACGGTCGGAAGGACATCCCCAGCACAGCCTCGCTCAGATAGACGGTCGGAAGGACATCCCCAGGAGAGCCTCGCTCAGATAGACGGTCGGGAGGAAATCCCCAGCACAGCCTCGCTCAGATAGACGGTTGGGAGGACATCCCCAGGACAGCCTCGCTCAGATAGATGGTCGAGAGGACATCCCCAAGACAGCCTCGCTCAGACAGACGGTAGGAGGACATCCCCAGCACAGCCTCGCTCAGATAGACGGTCGGGAGGACATCCCCAAGACAGCTCGCTCAGATAGATGGTCGGGAGGACATTCCCAGCACAGCCTCGCTCAGATAGACGGTCGGGAGGATATCCCCAGCACAGCCTCGCTCAGATAGACGGTCGGGAGGAAAACCCCAGCACAACATCTCTCAGATAGACCGTTGGGAGGAAATCCCCAGCACAGCCTCGCTCAGATAGACGGTCGGGAGGAAATCCCCAGCACAGCCTCGCTCAGATAGAAGACGGTCGGGAGGGCATCCCCAGCACAGCCTCGCTCAGATAGATGGTTGGGAGGACATCCCCAGCACAGCCTCGCTAAGATAGATGACGGTTATAAGAACATCCCCAGCACAGCCTCGCTCAGATAGATGGTTGGGAGGACATCCCCAGCACAGCCTCGCTCAGATAGACGGTCGGGGGGAATCCCCAGCACAGCCTCGCTCAGATAGACGGTCCGGGGGAATCCACAGCACAGCCTCGCTCAGATAGACGGTCGGAGGGAATCCCCAGCACAGCCTCGCTCAGATAGACGGTCGGGGGAATCCCCAGCACAGCCTCGCTCAGATAGATGGTTGGGAGGATATCCCCAGCACAGCCTCGCTCAAATAGACGGTCGGGAGGATATCCCCAGCATAGCCTCGCTCAGATAGACGGTCGGGGGGAATCCCCAGCACAGCCTCGCTCAGATAGACTGTCCGGGGGAATACCCAGCACAGCCTCGCTCAGATAGACGGTCCGGGGGAAATCCCCAGCACAGCCTCGCTCAGATAGAAGTTGGGGGAATCCCCAGCACAGCCTCGCTCAGATAGACGGTCGGGAGGACACCCAAAGCACAGCCTCGCTCAGATAGATGGTCGAGAGGACATCCCCAAGACAGCCTCGCTCAGACAGACGGTAGGAGGACATCCCCAGCACAGCCTCGCTCAGATAGACGGTCGGGAGGACATCCCCAAGACAGCTCGCTCAGATAGATGGTCGGGAGGACATTCCCAGCACAGCCTCGCTCAAATAGACGGTCGGGAGGATATCCCCAGCACAGCCTCGCTCAGATAGACGGTCGGGAGGAAAACCCCAGAACAACATCTCTCAGATAGACCGTTGGGAGGAAATCCCCAGCACAGCCTCGCTCAGATAGACGGTCGGGAGGAAATCCCCAGCACAGCCTCGCTCAGATAGAAGACGGTCGGGAGGGCATCCCCAGCACAGCCTCGCTCAGATAGATGGTTGGGAGGACATCCCCAGCACAGCCTCGCTAAGATAGATGACGGTTATAAGAACATCCCCAGCACAGCCTCGCTCAGATAGATGGTTGGGAGGACATCTCCAGCACAGCCTCGCTCAGATAGACGGTCGGGGGGAATCCCCAGCACAGCCTCGCTCAGATAGACGGTCCGGGGGAATCCACAGCACAGCCTCGCTCAGATAGACGGTCGGAGGGAATCCCCAGCACAGCCTCGCTCAGATAGACGGTCGGGGGAATCCCCAGCACAGCCTCGCTCAGATAGATGGTTGGGAGGATATCCCCAGCACAGCCTCGCTCAAATAGACGGTCGGGAGGATATCCCCAGCATAGCCTCGCTCAGATAGACTGTCCGGGGGAATACCCAGCACAGCCTCGCTCAGATAGACGGTCCGGGGGAAATCCCCAGCACAGCCTCGCTCAGATAGAAGTTGGGGGAATCCCCAGCACAGCCTCGCTCAGATAGACGGTCGGGAGGACATCCCCAGCACAGCCTCGCTCAGATAGGTGGTAGCAACCCCTTG